>JAQGBH010003572.1:0-19419 GCA_034698265.1 Sminthurinus aureus
TCAATATTTTGGGCATTTTGGAGTAAATATGTATTTAAATATTTTGGCTTTTTCCATCAATATTTATCCGAGGTCTAATAATAATACATCCTTTTATGAAGTCTTTTTTTTATCAATATTATAAGTGCTGTAAATGCTTTTATTAATATTAATTCATCCCTTTATGTATATTAAACTAGCGATAATTCTTAAAACTGCAGGACGACTAGTGTCACAAAATCCTTTCCATCCAATGTATTCTACATAAAGGACTTCATCTATATTCCCAACAGAATGATGATGCATCACTTATTTTATCTCAACTTATCCACATGTGGAGTAAATCTAAATAGCAACTGGTTTGCAAACCAAAAACTAGAGTCAAGCAGTCTACTGGTTGGGTAGCATCTGTGTACGCTGTACGCTTACCGCTTACTGAACATATTTATTGGATTTCTTTCCGTTTCTCTACGCTCAAATCTTCATTATTCATTATGGATTATGGTATGATCTCATACAGGGAAAGGAAACTCTTTGCTCAAATAGTAATTATCGCAAGTATCTTGAAATAATAATATGTACACAGAATTTGCATAATCCACGCACCTGTTTGGTAATTATATATTATGGCATCTAATCATTATTTGACTGATTGAAACCGAAAAACAACTTTTTTTGAGATCTCTTTCCTTTTGTAAAACAAGTACCTCTAAGTAACAATAATAAGAACTGTCAATAACGCAATGTTTATAGAGTAGAGGTTGTATCTAAGTAGCTCTTACAATTCATATTACGATTTCGCATGTTTAAAGTACGTGATACGTGATAAATAAAGGGTAAACAACGAGAACGAGAACTCGCGTCATAACTAAACCACACCTTAAAAGAGCGTAAACTTTAACATGCTTTTAATTTACACTATGTGCATACTGCATACACAAAAATGACAACAGTTTGCTACAAATTCAAAATAGAATCAATTCCAAGCAATAATAATTATAGCTACATGTAAATATGACATTATCATTATGTCACAAGTCATAAACTATACTATAAAATCGGCAGATATCACATACTTCCAATGTAATGAATACTGTAAGTTGTAATAATAACTCTGGTATCATCAATTTATTGTCGAATCATGTTATATTACAAGTAAATATTATGTCATGAAACGACATCGAATCCATGCGATAAACTGTTTATATACTCTTGTGTAATATATTATTTATTACAATCATTAGTTGTATTTACATGTACAAGGTACAGGGCGATAATTTAATACTTCACAAAGCGATGAAGTTGACAGATGCAAAATCGTGTCATTTACTGGAACCCAAGTTCTGCCTGTTAGAGTTTCAGAAAATTCAATTGTATTATGCATGTTCACACATTATACTCTGTGCATGGTTTCATTTTGAATTTTACATTCTACAATATGATCTCTTTTCACGGATATTTCTGTAAAAAGTGGCCGAGTACAATGAACAAATGTAAAAATTCTTTTCTACGTATTTCCTCTAACAGAAAGTAAACGAATAAAATACATTATGTATTTCGAATATAGCTGCAAAAATGCAGAATACTGCATCACACATTATACACGGAAATAATCCTCTTTTCATCATTTTATAATCGAATGCTGAAAGGACTAAACTATGACGCATTTACGTGTGCCCGAGAAATATTTATAGAAATTTCGAATCGACAGTAAAAGAAGTAAAATTGATGGCAAACTGAACCTGTGTACCATGTAGACATATTATGTGAAATGTGCAGGAGCTTCAGAATATGTAAATACATAGATAAACTTTGAACAGATTTCCAAACGACCATATAATATGTTTAACGTGTTTCAATCAGTTTCGTATGTGAACAGAGCCTCTGTAACTGTTCTGGATACACTGATATGATGATATGTACCAACTCTTGAAATTTACTCGACGTACTTTTAACTTCAACTAAATTTTGTGTTGAAATAAATATACAAACGTCTATCTTCAGATAACCTTCAAGTTCATGAGCATTCGAATCTTGAATAGATATTTTCAAGAAAATGTAAAAACGAGACTATGCAGCTGTATCAAATATAAATTTCATACGAGTTTGTGCAAATAGTTGCTTTCTCCAACAAGCCTAAGCACGTATGTAGATTTTTCCACAAGGAAAAACATGGATTAAATTGTATGACACCATTCAACCCCACGACATACCAAGAGAACATTCAAAGTTCAAAAATTCCAACTTATTCCAGTTTTAACTAGTCCCTATGGTGGCGAAAGGCGGAGACAAGGTGAAAAATTAACATAAATCTACCAAACTAATACTGACACTATTTTCCCACCAAATAAAGTAAACAAATGATTCTTTCTTGGAACCCGATCACTTCAGATCAGCAAAATTATTATTATTAACTAGGTAAAAAGGTTACATAAATCATATACATAAAAACAGATTAAAAAACTGTAAAAATGATCTGTAATTTCCAAATTAATTTGATAATCAGCACTATTAAACCTTGTTACTGTTTCATTCCTCAGTATTCAGCGTTTTGGTGACACAATAGTTTTGGGCAATACTAGCTACAAAACTTCTCATAATCCCAACAAACACTACAACATCCAGAATAGACGTATTGTATTACGTTGAAACCAAAAATCAAATATTGTTTATCTCAATCGAATACTTTTTCATGAATTTCAACGTGCTTAAGGAAATTCACCAGAACATTGGTGATGTACAATAAAGCAAAAGAAAGTCTATTTTACTTTGGGATTTGCCAGGATTTGGCAAAAGAACAAGAATGAGTTTTTGAGCTCATATAATTTGACCTCGGCTTCTATACTAAATCTTCAAAGTCAGTTAAACGTTAAATGTGTTTCTCCTGTAGAAAATAGTTCAAAAATCATGTAACGCGGTGACTTGTTTTCGTCCTATGGTATATGGTATTGTGATGAGCAATGCAATGTGTATTTACACGTGTAACTTTCGCATAAATGCATAATACATAATATACATGTGTATAAGTTGGCACTGCAAATTCAAGAGAGCGTGTGAAAAGCATGGAAAAATTTTTTGTCTTAAAAATAAGTGTGCGGAGCACATTAATTTTGTCCCTATAGCCTAGGGTTTAGGAAGGATTCGGAAGAATATGAATTGTTTTTTCTTTTTATAATAAAAAACAAAATTCATACTTTTCCTCCATTTAACACGTGAGCTATAGACAAACATCGTTGATTCATGAAATGTGCATTGTGTGCATTGTATTGTTTGAGATTAGCTACATTCACTTGGATACACACTTTTTGTGGAGTGTCGTTACAAAAAAAGATGCACGCAAGATCTTGTCAGACCATAAAAGTCACCTTTACATCTGTTGTCCACGCTTGAAACATTCAGTACGCTGTCGGTTTGCTCTGTACATTGTACATATTATAATGACTGTTACATCTCTGGTTAACAGGTACCTCGTAAATTCGTAATTCTTTGTTTCCTTTTCCTACAGGTATAACTCATGTGTAAATATCATGATCCCAACTGCATACACTGTATCAATGTGAATATAACATGCGTGTAATTCTGGAAGATGCTTTTACTTTCACTCTGTGATTTATTTGCATGATAACAACTACTATAAATATATTATATTTTATATTATATAAATGATGTAAATGTGTATTCTGAATCTACTTTGACAAGGAAAGAAAGTGTAGGTGGTTTGGTTTGGTTTGATGTTTCCATGTTGAAGTAGAATATGCTACATAATCAACTATAATGATTTATATCTCTCGAGCAGGACATGATAAAAAAAATTCATAGCCACTTAAACAATAGAAAAGTCACCTTGAAATGAAATGCAAGTTCAATAGCAAGTGTTTAAACGTATACACGATACACACTTGTAGGTGTTTTCCCTATTTGCAATCACAGCATTATTCGTCATTTATTTAAATAGTATGCTGTGTGCTGGATACAGTACAAACAATTTAGAGTTTTTGGTTCTTGGATTGCGTTTTGATCCTAAATTGATAAAACCCTAAAATATGAAACATCCATAAAAACTGTAGAACAAAATTAAACAATTGTTTATGGAGAGGAAAATGCAATTCTAAGCTGTTATTATGTGCATTGTATATTGTACAGACTCAATTTCCATCAACAATGTTAACCTCAGCTAAATAAACAAAGCTAGTTTCCCTGGATCTAATCACTCCACTGAGGAAACTGGTTTATAAAACATCATACATCCAAAATGTGCTCATCTCATGTCAATTTATACATTATACACTGAAGCGGGTTTACCTGTTAAGCGTCCAGGTAAATAGAACAAAAAAATTCTGACTTGCCACCGTGATGTAAGCATGATCGATGTGTGCAAAAAGAAGAGATTCACACTATGAAATATGACACATACTTATTACATAATGACGTCTTACGAGGGAAGCAAACATCCTAAAAGTCATTATGGACTTAGCAACAGGGGTCATTAATTTCCAAGCTTCAAAAGAATCTTTTTGTACAAGTATAAATTCCCATATATACGATTATTGCTTATTACTAGCAACGATGAGTATTGCGTATACTTGTGAGAAGGAAAAACTATGTGCCATATTTTTAGACGGTTCCAAACTGAGTACTTAGTGTTTCAGTCTATATACATTGATTGTGAATAATTGTGAATAAAATTTACTTCAATGCACAGAAATTATAACTGAATAGAAACTCTAAATAGATAATTTGTCTGTAAGACGGTATGAATAAGATGAGTCTCTCAATTCTCAATACACCATTGCTGTTGAATGTTGATGAATGATGCATCATCATTTCACCAGCTCAAAGACTCAAAGAACATCAGCGTGGAAGTTGTTTTTTTTTTTTTTTTGAAAAATAATGGTTCATACATTTCCACGCATAGACATTAGACATGTTTTGATAGAGATTATTTCATGTTCAATATTGAAGAAAGCATAAATAGTTATCGACTATCCGTAAATTGGGTCTAAAATCTAACAAGATATAAAACGCACAGTATTTCAACCTATGAACACTGAAGTCTGGATTTTATACAAAAATATAAAATACATTACATTTTATACATTTTTCACGAAATATTTATGTATTTACTTGAGTCAATCATATCTATGTCGTATTATGGTTTTTGGAATAAGTTTCAGAATGTAAAAAAAAGTCGATAAAACTGTTCTCATTCTAATTTGTACAAGATTGATATTTTAGATAACCAGTTCTACTTAAACTAATTCATTGCGCTTCGCCCTGCACGAGTATACTATTAAAAACTGTTGACCAACTTTTCTCTGTCTTTGTGAAAGACAACTGCGTCCTTTCACACACGCATAAAAATAGTTTAAGTACATAGCATGTACCTAATGCAGTCTACAGTCTACAAAACCTACGAGAAAGTTTTGATTTTGCCAAAAGTTTTTAGCATGTCTTTGACAAATGTCTGAGCAAAGTTCTTAATAACAAACCAAGAAATAAATTCATGACACACATAAAGGTGAAACAAATCGGTTACCTCGACGAAAAAAAAAATCCGAACAAAATCAGCCAACCAAAAACATTCAGAAATCCTAACCTACCATCATGCCAAAATCCGTACATATGGGTTTTTTCAACGACATAACATGCGAACAGAGACTGATAACCGATAACAGCAAATGTCTTTTTATACATTATCCAACTCATATAAATCAGACAAGGATCAGCGGTAGACAAAACGTATACACACATGGAATGTCATGGGACAAAGAGCATACGGATATATACATAAAATGTACAACTATGTGTGCTCCAAAAAGAATTTACATACTTTTAGAACAGAATAGAAACTTAGTATATGTACTGTGTACCCAATTTCTTTACATGTAGACTGCGTAAGGTCTCCGCCTACCTGAGACATGCGAGGAAATAAATAAATGTTGGAGCTTAACTGATAGCCCTAAAAACAACATTATAGTCTCAAAGACTTTGATAGTAACAAGAAACATATATGTATATTATATGTATATGTATAAGGTACTTATAACTAATTTTGGCTAGTCAAACCAGGCATGCATCCTTGTTTTACTCTCTCGGTTTTTGGTTTTTTGAGAACTGAGGACACAATGTTCACTTTCACTTGTATTTTCACTCTTTCTAATGTCATTCACGTACTCATGTCTCCATTTCATGTCATGCAACTCAGTTTCCTAACAGACACGGGCTTCAATTGACATGAATCATTTAGGAATGAGAAATAGCATCAGTATACAGTATACACAACATTCACTACACATTGTATACATTATATATTATATACATAACATATCTTATTCATACTGTAAATCAACATTGAAGAGTATAAACCCACTAAAACAGATATACACAGTACATCATACACATGTACAAATAAATACACAAATAATTTGTTTGTGGTTCACTCATTAACTCACCAGTCCAAAACCCGAATTTAGGCTAACAAAAATTTCCTTCCTAGAACACACGTGTAATTACAGTAATTTTCATGGTAAGGAAAATAGAAAACTGTTGGTTCCTCACGGTTTTAATGGATTGTGAAATGAAAGGTTAAAACTGTGTTGACATAACATGTACAATGTAACATCTATACGTCTGCATCTACGTAGAATCCGACTGAAGACGCACAAAAAGTATAAAGTTAATGACTTGTAATGCCCGCGTGCTCTCAAGTATTTTGATTAAAGATAATATCTCAAAAAGTAAAAGTTCAATGGCCTAAATCTATGAAATCCATTGTGTATTGTGTATTAGACTGTAGACATGTAGTACTTGTATTATCAAGAGTTTACTAAAATATTCATTTCTTCGTTCAGTTGTTGTTGTCAAACTAACTTTTCCTATACACTACTCATAATTGGCTGCCCTACTACCTATCTCAATCGGGTATTCAGTGACTACTAACGTACTGTACTACTATTACTGACCCACTTTACCCGGTATTTGGAAACGACCAAGGAAACCATTTATGTGCACGAATACTAGTCACTCTTACTCTCAATAGACATTCATTACATAAAAGCTCACCAACCTTTTATCTATCACTTTCTGACTCGTCATTTTTCAAATGAAACAAAAATGAAATTGGAACATTCAACTTTGGAAAAAGCATTTTGCACACGAAACATCAAATGCATCATAATATTATTTGTTGTTTTGCTACATGAAATATAAATATAGAACAAAACAACTCTTTACAATACAAGAAATAAACTTCATTGGCATATTCTTCTTGGGAGTCTTCTTGGGGGATCTCTTTAAAAAACTACAAATAAATGCATCTAAGTATACGTATTAGTAATATGGTATTACGTATTACATAATAACTTGTAAAATTAGTAGGAGTCAGTAAAACTTGTGACTCAGAAGATAAAATCCTACATAATATTTTGAACATATTGAACATACAAAATATAAGGACTCAGGACTCATGGTATTATTTCAATTTGTGACTGCGTACTTGGTACTGAAACTATGTATTTCTTCCATCTTCATTAGTCGATAGAAGCTGAAAGGAAATTGCACCATAAAAATATCGTACAAATGTCGACGCTTCATGTGTATTCAGTATTCACATAGATAATTACAATGTAATTTTACGATACATTTGTTTCTATTCGATTGCTAAATTAGAGTAAGAAAGCATCAATGTTTGTAGATATGTATACTGAAACATTTTAGTAATAATAATAATTATTATACAGTGCTTTATAGCCGTTCAAGTTACAATACTACTGTTATAGAACAAACATGAATGAAGAGAGTCGTCCAAATACAATACACGCAACTCACTTTCTTGTCAGAGCTCACATATGGCAACATTATGAAAACATACATATGCAGTATAATATGCAAATACTTATGCATGTATATTGTACATTGTACATGAGCTAAAATCATTTGGTTGGTTGTTTGTGAGCTTTGTGTGTTTCTTGAACATCTCCTTGGACTGTTTTTTCTTCGACTTTTCTCTTAATCGTATAGAACAATGATTCCCTTTGTGAACATGATATATACACTAATGTAGACATGCATGCACAACATGAACACATACAAGAACCTAGCAGACTGCTTGGCACCAGACGAGAGAAAGACAATGTCAGTCAAATAAAACTCGTCATCATGAACCCACCAATATGCTCACTGCTTACCCCTTTTGCAATTTTACTTTACAAAATAATATGTATTTTTCTACTATTCCTTTGTTGCATGCATACACATACAACTGAACAATAATAATAACAATCCTACACACAAATGTAGATAGAAGATAGATGTATGTAGTGTGTTTCTCAAAGGGTTTGAAAAGAAGCTGGTGATAATTACTCTATTATCATCATCATTATTATTACGTATCAATACTTTGTGTTTCACTAGAAAATATTCAAAAGTATAATATGCATAAATCTATATACAAATTCAGTAATTATTGGCATCATAACTTGACGTGTAACGTGTAACACAGCTGTACAATGTATAAACCTCTCAAGAGAGATCCAGTTTGATATCAAATCGTCATAAACTTTGAAAACTAACACGCAAGAACATTGAGTGTTTCAGGGAATCTAATGGCATCAAACAAATGCAACAAACAAAATATTTACTGACGCAAAAGATTCAAAAGAATAATAAACAGTATAATAATATTATACAAATTCAAGCGTTTCTTTTGACACTTTTGACTTTGGAAGATGATAAGCTGTGATTCATTGTTCAAGGCTTTGCATAGTTTCAATTTAACAGAATTCTAGTTACCCTTTTGATCATAGTTTAATGATAACAATACTCCCAGGATTTTCAATTATTTGCTTTCCATTCAACTATTATACATGACAATAAATTATGTTTTCACCACATGTTCATATAGACAAAGATGCGAGAAAACAATAATTATTAGTAAATTATAAATTACAAGGAGAATATCATGGACTGTGTATTGTAAAAATGCAAATCTACATGCAGAATAGTCAACAAATAATAATAACATTTGTAATTCCAAATAACATTGTCACTTGTCATTTCTCACGAAATATTTGTAAATCTGACAAAACTTTCATTATCATGCCATAGCACATAGCATACATAGTGATAATAATATGCTTGATTTGATTTTTTTTTCAACTTTTCGTAACTCGGAATTATTGTTGACAGACATTGGACTGTTTACACAGACTTTTCATGTAATACGTCTCGATTATCTCTCAAATAAAAAATTAAGATTAAATATTACACATAGCTAGATTGTTTTGAAACTTGTTGTAAATGATAACAAATCCAAATAGCAGCAGTCCTTTAAACAGATAACTATGCATATTTCAAAAATACTAATAGTAGTACACGCCTTTACAACCCTTGAAAATAGAATCTTTGATGTATGTGCTACATTTATCCATAGTGTGGAAGTACACAACAGTTTTCATTTTTAAATAAATATACAAACTTATTCCTGAAACAAAAAACTTCATACCTACTGAAACCATTTATTTATAGTGTATATATTATATTCGGCGATTAAAAATAGGTAATAAATTTTTTCATCTGTTACATAAATAACTTAACCGGCAGATTTCCAAAGAGTATTTCTCTCTTTAAAGTTTTACATTTGCAAGTCAATTCAACATTTTGTGTATAAATATACACATATGCATAACGAGAGCACTCACATCGTCATGCATTTTTGAAAAGTTTGATGACCTACTTGGCACAGAATTTTAATTCATCAAAAAAAAAAGAAATAAAGAAAAACGATGCAACAATCTTTGAAATCAAAACAGTTACAAAGACAAAGATTTGAATAAAGTATTCATATGTATTTACCTACTGAAAGTTGCCTATGTAGTCCAAATAACGTTGAACAAGTAAAATTTTGGAAAAAAATCTTATTTTATCACAAACAAAACCAAAGGCTATGAAATAAATGAGAACTTGGATAAATTGGTAAATAGATGAAATGGTGAAAAAACTATGGTGTTTGGACGCATATACAATAGATAGTTTCAGTTCAAATAAAATGGCGTGTATTAAAAACTGAAAATGAATACTCGCTATAATATTATGTGTAAAATATAAACACAGTAGAATATTACATGATAATAATAAAAATAATTACGTGGCCTAATGTAATACATGTAGTTTTTTCGTAGTATAATCGGATTGTTGGAGCGCATGGGTAAGAAAACAATATGGAAGCAAATGAATGAAGTTCATACTTCATAATGCAAACTCCTTATGATTATACATATAATAATATACATAGTAGTTTTTAAACAAAGAACAGCCTATTGTACTACATTTGTGTAAAAAAGCCCGTGAAATAAAAACAAGCTGACAGAATTCCTACCAATAAATTATTATATTCGATACACACCCTATGTTATGATGTGGTATTAGCACTGTGAATGGTAAATGTTCTTTGATTGACATAATAAAAAGTAATACGTAATAAATATATCTGAAAACAATTATTATTACAACTCGAATGAAAACTCATTGGCCTCTGTGGACTGTCAACCGGCTTGAACCAGAAAAATCCAGATTCAGGATCCAACACTCTCATAAATATTATTATTTCTATGATAAGGAGTTAGACCTCAATGCACAATATATGAAAATGTACTTTAGCCTCTCTTGCCGCATGTATATATGTAATATACTAAACTATCAAACACACACACACACACACAAACTCCTGCTTACACATTATGCAAATTCTTTCATACGACAAATAGTACTCAAATTGAATACCAACAAGCTCATACTTCTAAACAACACATATATATCCCTTAAAGCAACTAGTCTATTAAAATGAGACACAAAATTTTATCTTACCTGTCACCATCCTCGCTAGGCGGAGCAGTTTCAATTGCTGAAGAAGACCCTGTCGACCCATCTTCAACAACACTTTTTACTACATTGTTTTCAACACTTCCAGTCGGAATAGGTTGACTAGAAGAAGACATTAAATTATGTCCAGGCATATTTTGAGGAACAGTTTGTGTCATTGGTACTGCCGGTTGTGAATGATACACAGGCTGTTGTTGTTGCTGTTGTTGTTGTTGCTGCTGTTGTTGTTGTGGTTGATTTGATGCAACTATTTGTGGAGTCTGTTGTTGCTGTTGAGGCTGAGATGTCGGAGGTTGTTGTTGAATCTGTCCAGGAGCTATATTGGTTTGCTACAAAGAAAAGGAAAAATTAAACAAAGTGCCACTGGAAGCCTCTGGTAAAACAAAATACAAACTTCATCTTTTTCCGTTTTACAAATAATATGCTTGTTGTATACATCATACAAATGCATAAAACGTAGTTGTTAATATTCTGTCTATTTCTGATAGACAAATGAAAGTATTTAGTTCATTTGGATAGAATTTCAGTAGAATTACAAATCATATCTAATGCCCTAGAGTAAAATTGGAAAAATTACCATATTAGAATTGGGTATTATTTGATGCTGTTGAGGTGACTGCTGTTGTTGTTGCTGTTGTAACTGCACCATTGTTTGCTGTTGTTGTTGAGGAGGAGGTTGTTGCTGCTGAACAATTGACATAGGCTGTTGCTGTTGATTTTGTTGGTGTTGGTGTTGTTGTTGTTGTTGAGGTGGTTGTTGTTGATATCCAGACTGAATCATATTCCCCTGTTGTTGTTGCATATTCCCCGTCTATAAATTAATCATAGATATGAAATGATATGCTAAGTCATAAACTTGTAAAATAATCTATTTCACAAGTGCAAAAACTTAAATTCTCAAAAGTCGACATTAAAAAGTATATACATACTATATTTGCCTGTGGATTCATTTGATTTTGAGACTGTTGTTGAAAATTATTTTGAGGCATAGATTGAATCAAGGATTGTTGTTGTTGTTGAGGCATCACTCCTTGTGGAGCTTGAGAAATTAATCCTCCTTGATTTACCATTTGTGCTCCTACAATACTGTTCATAGTTGCAGTCTACAAGAAAATAAGAAACGAGTTCATTAGTAAATAAAACTAAGAATATATATGCCACACTTTTCTTAGCATCAAACGTTTAGGAGTTAAAATATTAATTAAAAACTGATAATTACTTGAATCATTTGGGGAACCATTTGTGGTTGTTGCTGTTGTTGTTGTTGTTGTTGAGGATTAATTGGAGGTTGAGATACCATTGATTGTTGATGTTGTTGTTGTTGCTGCTGTTGAGGCATTGTCATTATATGTTGCTGTTGTTGTTGTCCAGGATTTTGATTCTGTTGAGGAACTTGGTGAATAATTTGAGGCTGTGTTTGGACCATTTGTTGTGGTTGTTGTTGGGGTATCATCATGTGTTGCCCTTGAGAAGAAGGAACTTGGTGAGACTGTATTATTTGAGGTTGTTGTTGTTGCTGTTGAACTATTGGCTGTTGTTGTTGCTGTTGTTGTGGTGGTTGTTGTTGTAAAATCTGTGGTGCTCCAGATATTGACATTCCTTGTGTTCCCATTTGCATTGTTGAGTGAAGCGTTGATGGTTGAGAATACACTGTTTGAGCTAATAGAATATAATAAACAATCATCATTATTAATATAATTTTATACGTATAATATGAAATGAACAAGTCCAACACAATTTTTACAAAAAATCAAATGTAAAACTGTAGAATGCAATATATTTTCAACTATGTGACTAAAACACAAAACTTACGTGTTACTGATTGTTGCTGTTGCTGTATCTGGACTGGGTTTTGAGGTTGAGATTGGGGAGATCCGGTATCATTGGAAGATATGACAGAGGTTGTATTAGTATTTGCAGATGATGAATTTGGATTCATCATTATCTTTACTAATTTATACCTACAAAGTGGTTCAAAAAATTAGCATAAGATGCTCATCTGTTTACTACTACTATTTGCGGATATTTTATCCATTATTTTAACAATAGGATAATTACCTTTCCATATCATCCATATTACCAGTGTTTTCGATAGTACATACTGAACCAGTCATTCCATCTTCTAAAACACTATTTCCAACAGAGTCATTTATTAAATTTCCTGTTCCAGTTTGATTCACAGAAGGCAAGATATGATGAAGTGACTGTAAAGGAGCCATATTAGTATTCTGTGGAGGTTGTTGTTGTGTAATAGGTTGGCTCGTTTGAGAATGATAGATCAGTTGCTGTTGTTGTTGATTAGGCATAACTATTGGTTGATTTTGTTGGGACTGTTGTTGCGACTGCTGTGGTAAATGCGAAGTCGGCAAATTACGCTGCTAGAAGAAATAAGCATACACAAATTTGTTTTAAACAGAATTTTACGCTTCCACTTTCATTAATATCATAATAATATATTATACTCATATAAGCTTAAAATAATTTTACTAGGTAACCAGAAATCAAAATGTACATCGCATGTACAATAAAAGTCTACTAATAAAGATAAATTCTATAAAATAAAAATTGAAATATTACCACCATTCCTGGGCCTAAAGAACTCGCTTGATTCTGTGACAAAATCTGTTGTGATTGTGTTGACTGCTGCACCATCGACATTGCTTGTTGCTGGTGTTGTTGAGGAGAAGGTTGCTGTTGCTGAACAATTGACATAGGTTGTTGCTGTTGTTGTTGTTGAGGTGGAGGATATCCGGATTGCATTATATTTCCCTGTTGTTGTTGCATATTTCCCTGCAAACAAATTATGTAAACAAATTTTACGCCTTTATTTTTTATCCGAAAGAATAAAATTAATGACACTAGATAGAAATCATTTTTGGAGTACATTAAACATTAAGTCTTAATGATATTCATTTTAATACTCTTGAATAATGAAAGGATAGCATATTATTATGATCATAAATACCATATTTGCCTGTGGATTCATTTGATTTTGAGATTGTTGTTGAAAATTATTTTGAGGCATAGATTGAATCAAGGGTTGTTGTTGTTGTTGAGGCATCACTCCTTGTGGAGCTTGAGAAATTAATCCTCCTTGATTTACCATTTGTGCTCCTACAATACTGTTCATAGTTGCAGTCTACAAGAAAATAAGAAACGAGTTCATTAGTAAATAAAACTAAGAATATATATGCCACACTTTTCTTAGCATCAAACGTTTAGGAGTTAAAATATTAATTAAAAACTGATAATTACTTGAATCATTTGGGGAACCATTTGTGGTTGTTGCTGTTGTTGTTGTTGTTGTTGAGGATTAATTGGAGGTTGAGATACCATTGATTGTTGATGTTGTTGTTGTTGCTGCTGTTGAGGCATTGTCATTATATGTTGCTGTTGTTGTTGTCCAGGATTTTGATTCTGTTGAGGAACTTGGTGAATAATTTGAGGCTGTGTTTGGACCATTTGTTGTTGTTGTGGTGGTGGTTGCTGTTGCTGTTGTTGTTGAGGTATTATCATATGTTGTCCTTGAGACGAAGGAACTTGGTGAGACTGTATTATTTGAGGTTGTTGTTGTTGTTGTTGTTGTGAAGGAGGTGGATGTTGCAAGATCTGTTGTGTCCCAGACATTGACATTCCTTGCGTTCCCATTTGCATTGTTGAGTGAAGTGTTGATGGTTGAGAGTACACTGCTTGCGCTAAATTTTCAAATTTAAAAGAAGAGTATTTAAATGAAGAATTTTTCATTATTGTATTATATGGTATTGATGGATGTTCCTAAAAATAAAATAAAACATAAATAAACATAAAATACAAAATACAAAGAAACTGAATAATTACGTTGATTAGTATTGGACTGTTGAGATATGTGGATCGAATGAGGCTGTTGTTGTTGTTGTTGGGAGGGTTGTGGTTGTGACTGTTGAACATTTTGCGACTGTTGTAAAGGTGGATTGGGTTGAATGGTTACAGGCTGAGTACTATTTTGGGTCGTAGGAGCAGTATTATTTTGGGGTGTTTGATTTTGTTGAGGTGATTGTTGTTGTTGTTGTTGATGTGGAGGAGGAAGTTGATGAGATTGAGGAGATCCACTATCTTTCGAAACGTTTGAATTCGTATTAGTAATTGTGGTGGTAGTTGACATTGTTTGATCAAAATAATCCATACATACCCATCTTCCTTTTTTGAAAGGCTCTGTACTTACTATTTTGACAACTTTAAACCTAATGGAAAAATATAGGAATATAGTTACTTAAACATTGGCAAAAGATATGGCTAGAACCTCAGGACATTTTTGTTAGTCAATTAATACATATTTAGACTGACTTTTAGACGAAAAAGTTTAAATCTAATTACCTATTATGTACATGGTCATAATCATTCTTGTCTCCAGCTAAATGATTTTCCTGTAAATTGGTCAAGGTCGATGATGATTCACTATTATGTGGGTTTCCGGCTTCGCTTTCAACAATCGCTAAACCGTACTGGGAAGAGGTTGGTATTACAGGTGCATTTAGCATAGAACTAAAGAAAATAATAAAAATAAACAGGTTAATATAATTTTTATACATTTAAAATATAAATAAATTATAAATAAATTATAAATAAAATATAAATAAAATAAAAAACAACGCTCAACATCGTATTTTGCATTGCATATTATACTGCAATGCAAATCTTTTAATTTTATAACTCTGGTTAAATATAAAACTTGTGACTAACAACAACGAACTTTGGAAAATTTTCAGATTTAGTTAAAAAACAAGAAAAACTGAATATACTTTAGAATCATTTAAAAGTAACAAATAAAATATGCACAACATACCTAATGAAAATAACTAATGATTACCTTGGTGGTGCAGGATTGAAAAAAACATCATTTCTGGTGAAATTTTCTTCAGTTGTCAATAAATTTCTTAATTCACTTGTATTACGAGATGCATCTGTACAGAACAAAAGTTAAAATTATGTTGTAACAATAGAATGGTATTCGCTCTGCACACACAAATGATTAAAAAATGATCAGTTACATTTTATTTAACCAATATTGTTTGCTGAAACATAACACAGACATTAACTACGTAGTACCATCAAATCTATCCTTTTAACGATCTACAATATACTGTCGACTTTTTTATTTAATATTCAACGTGTAAACGATTGAAGTAAAGAAGAAAAAAAACAATTATTACAACAAGGTTAGTCACCATTTTAAAGGACTTTGATTGTGCTGCTGTGCCCTATATATCGTCGTGATGATTTAAAATTTAAAGTATACAAATATTTTTCTGGAGATATGAACGTAATTTTGTATTAACATAAAGTAATCTACCCAAACGTACAGTTATAATATTACGAAAACCTATTGTAATAGAGACATTTTGTTTGTTTTATAGATCTATATACGTCAGATATCTTGAAGTTTTAATCACAACAATCGTTTTTGTGTTTGATTCATAGTATAATTCATAATAATATAAAATATAAATACATGTAAACAGGTCTATGAGTATATGGTACAGTGTACATACAATTCTATAATATTCTATGTAGTATAAAGCTTCAGCAAATGTACATTCATGTACACACAGCACATAGTTTTTACAAAAATATGACCTTTTCCTCTCCCTTCAAGGCATTATAAGTATACGAACATTATAAAAAGTACTTGGCATACGTACATACAAACATGACACATGTATGCATATATATATATATCGAGATATTTTATAATATACACTTACTACTACGACTGACAAGTTCAAATCACCAGTTACACACATATTTTTCTATAATACAGCAATACTACACATATACACGTAAACCTTCAAAACGAATTTCCCTTCTTACTGTATACTTTAGGAATATAATATTATATACATCTACAATTTTCAGGAAACGTCTGTAAGTTTACCAATATTCAACAATATACATACAACGTTCAATAAAAATTTAACCCTGTCTTTTAAATATGTCTACATATAATGTATGTATAATATATAATGCATGGATACATAATTTTGTAGCATAATATATTACAAGGTTCTGTATTCTGTAGAGTTCGAGAATTCAGATTATATATAATATATGTAGTCCTTGTTGATTTGATCTATTATCTTTGAAAAATTCAAGTTTACTATTTCAAATGTATTTGAATGAATACTATAATGATAAATAGTATATTGCTACATGTGCAAGTATGTTTGGACAGTATAATAATAATAATAATACGTAAAGTGTATAACATATTATAGATATTGAAGAATTTTTAATAGAGTTCTTTAAATACTTTTGATATAGTTTATAGTACTTTATGAACTGCAAATTTAATATTTGGTAGACTTAGTTACTTGTATAATTGATGTATTAAACCATATAATAATATAGATTTTACACATACCTGATATCACATCTTGACTGTCTTCTGTATGTGATTCATCTCCAGAATCCTCTCGATCATCATTACTTGCGGAAGAATCAACAGTAACACTAGTAATTTGAAATGATGTTTTCTTTACATGTTGTTGCTGACCGGAATCCGTATGTACAGATAATGTTCCATTAATTATACTACTAGTCTGTATATTAGGTGTTATATGAGGAGCAGAATTAACTACTGCTGGAGAATTACTCAAATGGTTAGATGTTGGTAAACCGTCTAACACATGTTGCATTAGGTGTTGATTACCAACAGGATCACCACTACTACTAGCCCGAAATATTACATTAGGAGTAGTCACTTTTACAGAATTATTTAAATCAGCCTGTGACACTGTTGTAGAATTAATCACATTACTACTATTTTCCGCCATGTTGATACAAAAAAAAGTATAGATATATATCCACTTGTCAATTCCTGAAAATTTAAACCACAGAACAAAGAGAATTTTAGTTCATTTTATTATGTTACAATCACATATCAAGTTGATAGTATTAATGTAATGTACCTTAACACAAGTATAACACAGGAATGGTATATATTTCGTATTTTGATGGTAAAGTTAACAAAATTCAACATGTTATTTAATCTTTCAAATCTAATGTCAATGCTATCGAATTAATTAAAAGTACTCACCACAAGAACTGACGAGTAAAAAATGCAATACGACACTAATAATTTCTTATTTTTTATTAAATAATCCTATTTAATTGTGCTTGCCCACACAATAGGAGGAAGTGTATATTTCTTAACATGCTATTTACATTCCAGAAGGTGAAGAAGACTGCCTGTATAAATACAAAACAAACAAAAACAAACATGTAATTAAATTCTTCATCTGTAAAACACAATCAAGATTCAATAATAACACACGATACAACATATACATAATACTGTAGTACAAATACGGATTTCTGGATTCATTTTCAAAATATTCACAAACAAGTGCTATTTGCATATATTTATACGTAAATGTACCACTAATCATTTTGTACATTTTGAACATGGTTTATAAATCACAACAACAATACTACACTATAATAATATTATATTATACTCAATTACAAAAGTTGATACCCAAATTTAATCTAAATAAATAAAAATGAGACTGACTTTAAAAAGTTACTGCTGTAAATATAACTGAAAAATAACCTTCATCAACAAAACAATAATAAAATAATGATGTACTCTAAAAACTCTAAAACTTCACTCTAGTTCTATTTGACTCATTAAATAATTTATACATGTATCATCATGATGATACCATCATATCAATCTTCAACAAAATATAAATATCCATTAATTGTATAAGTACTCAGCACACTAAAAAAACCTGTGATCATGTAAAAATACATCTATTTACTACACATGTTTTAAATCCCTAACTATATTATACTGTAAATACACAATGATGGTGATTCGTAACAATTTTTAAATGAATCATCCATACAATAAAATCTAAAATCTTTTACTTGATACCTCTTATGATATCTAAAAAGACATTATACACTTTTTTACACTCACACAAGATATTTATAAATAAATATAGGTATGTACATCGTTAACTTAAAACTCTTGTACCGAGTTTGAATGAACTTATTAAAATACAAGTAACTTTGATTAAAATGATTCCAGTACTTAATTGAATTGACAATGATAAAAGTTAAAAACACACGGATCAAAACACCTACTTTAGAATGCATAATTACAGAACATAACTCACAAATAATAATTAAAACTCATTTAAACACTTGAATATATGTAGTTGAATAGCAAAAAAAGGAATGAACTCTTATAAATATACAAGTACTTATGTACTATATCACGTATAAATCCATGTACAAAATTTTAGGTCAAAAACAGGTGGAAAACTAATAGAAATTTAAGCACCAGAACAATAATATTCCTCGGTAATTGTGATTAGCCCTCCAGACATAATTAGAAACGATATAAATTTCAACAATACATATAATATAATTTCAATTTGAAAAAAACACAGAATAATATAATCAAGAATGCTTTTCGTTTACACACTTACACAAGCGAATCTGCATTGAGGGAAAAAGAGCGAAACGAACTAGTGAGCGGAGTAAGAGTGAAGTAACGTCGCTCTTTTTCCTTCACTC
>JAQGBH010003573.1:0-19416 GCA_034698265.1 Sminthurinus aureus
AATTTACACTAGGTAAAATCAAATTTTTGTGGACAAATTTACACTAGGTAAAATCAAATTTTTGTGGACAAATTTACACTAGGTAAAATCAAATTTTTGTGGACAAATTTACACTAGGTAAAATCAAATTTTTGTGGACAAATTTACTTTAGGTATAATTGGATTTTTGAGATTTTGTACCCCCCACAACAAAAAACGTTCCGCGGTTGCTGTAAATAGTAAATATTCATGCTAATACTTTTGTGCTATATTTTTCTCGTGTCATCATCAGCATCATCAACTGCATTCTGCATAAAAAATATAGATTACAAATGCATATTGCAACTCACCTGTTTATTATTGTTTACTATTTACACAGCTTATCAGCAGATTTCAATATTTTCGCTATGTACTCGAATTAGAATAAAAAATAAAATGATAATGTGATTCTATTCCTTGAAAAAAAAAACTGCGGAGCTTTGAGCTTTGATTTTCTTGAATGGAATTACAAGAAATAGATAATAGATAATCGAAACATTTCCGTTTTGGGTTTTGGAAGTGAGAATTGATGGGAATTGGAATAATGAAGGAAAGAAAGAAAGGGAAATGGAGCATGCTTGCGTGTGTTTTCTATAGAAAATTAATAAGTTGAGGAATATTATTATAAACATGATGGATTATTATTATTATTATTAATGTGTACAAAGTATAACTAACACTAGATACTAGTAATAATTAGAGAATATTCTTTAGTGCCTACTACACACAAATGTAAATGACAAGTGACAAGTGAGAGAATATTACACGGTCATTGAAAAGGGATGAATGAAATGGAATGTACAAAGTACAAAACATAGAACATGGAACTTAGAACGGATGTCCATATTATAATTGCACACGCCAAAAGCCTTTTATTTAAAAGGAAAAATGCACGAGAAGAGCTCTGTCTTGCGTCTTGTGTAGCTCTCTTTTAGCACTTCCCTTCACTAATACTCTTAATTAATTACTCCTATATTTGGTGTCCTCAAGGAGAGGTGCATATTCTCATGTACAATGTCCATTTCCATGCGGCCCTGTACAATGTACAAAGTACATACAAAGTGTAAAGTAACAAACAAAGTATATTATTATTATCTAAAATCTACACTCGTACACATGTAAGAGTTTTTCACATAATATTATAATATTAAATGTGTTTATTATTACGGTTACGATTATTACAAGTTACAAAGAGGCAAGCTATTATCTAAGCTTAAACATACTAAACATTAAATCGCCGCAGTTATAATACATTATCATAATATATCATAATATCATATCATGTAATATGCAATGAATGCATAATAATATAATATAATATAATATGGTAGAAAAGCGCTCCTTTTATTTAAAATCATAATGATAATGACAATTATTGCTATTATTATTCTTATTACTCGTGTATGTAATTCTCTGATGGCTTATGGTAATTTGAGAACTGAGAACAACTTACACTTTTAAAGAGGGAAGAGGGAGAGTGGGTAATAAAAGACGACATAACTCTCTCGTCTCTCGCACTAAATACCAAACACTATAAAAGCTACACATGTACAAATATGTAGTTTATAGCTATTTTACCACAACTAAACACTAAATACGTAACTTTGCAGTCTTGAGTCTTGATGTTATTTCACAGCAGGAGTTTTGAATATTGAATATTTATAAATGTGATATAATATAGGCGTTTATTTTTTTACTTGATCATCATTTCCACGGAGCTATAATTATTAATAATATTATTTCTATACATCTATAGATTATCGATAGATAAATAGTAAATAACACTTTTACACCTTTGACACTTGACAATGAATATTTTAATTTTTAATGTATCGGTATAGAAAATGACAGAGTAAATACTTGTACAATCATTTGTTTTTTACTAGTTACTAGTTACTACTAAAAATTAATATTTAACTGCTATTAGTTTTACACAACATTATGCATATTAGGCAAATTCAAAAATCAGCATCACATATTTTATATTGCTCCAGGTAGAGATTTTTTTTGGTTCAGACATCAACAACAACCAACAACCAACAAGTCGTAATTCGTAATTCGTCATCTATCTAAACAAGAAACAAGAATAATTTAAAAATTTACATTCCATCACTCTATTATCAATCATCAATCAATTCATCATCCATCTATATTCTATGTAACCAATAATATTAATTGCTTTTCTTGTTCATAATTGAAGGTGACATTAGAATTTTTTATATAGGTAATATCAAATATGCGTAGCAATTTCCTATTTTGACACTCAATACTCAATATAGCTTCAAGCTTCAACAGATTTTAGCCAGTAGTCACTTCAACTAAACATCTGAATGATTTCCTCATAACTCATAACTCATAAAGCACACAGATATTATGGAATGTGGAAAATTAAAACCGACTATCAAATAAACATGTACATTATAAATAGTTGGAAAAAACATGAATTGATTAAATAATATTGAAAATTTAAAATGGAAAACGGCGCCGCTGGGGTGATTTGTAATTTCATTTTGTTTACTTTTAATTATAGCTCTTGAAAATTTTCTAGAATCGGTCACCTCAGGGAAATTCCCCATTCAACTAACAACAATTAAAAATACGATAGGTAGATAGGCATGATGATGGCTGCTGTCTATTGTCTATTATCTCTTAGACTCTCTGTATCTCTCGTACAATATTGAAAATGTGGAAACAAGACAATTTTCTGATACATGTGCAGGGAACAGGGAAACTGATGATTCAAAATTCAAAAAATCTAAAAATTGCAAAGGATTTTCAATATATATTACATTTAAAGTACTAAACACTTGAGCAAAAGTGTAGCATTCAAAATTCACAGCTCTACGTTTATGAATGAATGAATCAAGTCTAAATACTTGTAAAAACAGCTGAGGATTTTTTCCATCCTGATAATATGTCCAATGTACAATGTACAATGTGCACTGGCAAATGTGCTATGGTCTATGCACTATGAATAAAATTGAGAAGATGTTTGAATGATGAAGGGGTTGGGCGGTGTAAGAAAGGAAAAGTCTTTACTCTCTGTTCCCAGTGTGTAGAGAATACAGAATAAAGAGTATATAAACTCTAAAGACTAAAGACAAGAGCCGAAAGACGGTCTTGTCACAAGACCGTTGAAAATTGAAAGTAAATTTGAAATTTGCGTTACACATGCCTGCAAACATCTTTTTTCTTTTTCTAATGTGCATATATGTATACATACATATTTGTTCAATGTCCATGCAAAAGCATACAATTTACATTGTATCTGATATCTGCACAAGGCACAATATCCAGAGTCTAGAGTGTCCATTAGTATAAATTGTTCGCGATTCATAATTGTGGTGTAACGAGTAAGGACTACATGCATCTATTATGTAATATGTACTATATTTATGCACACCAAAGATAAATATAGATAATTTTTTTCGGGTTCATGCAGCATGGAATAAGAATAAGAATAGCATAATATGTATTATGTATATGTATGTGTACTTGCACACACACCATAATTGATGGTGAGAATTTGTCTATTATTATACATACATTGTACATTGTAAAAAATTCAAAGGACCACCAAAGGTGTATCTGTATTATGTATCGTCTCTCTTGTTCATTTTAAGTTTCTTATCATATCCACAATCCAAAATCCACAGAGCAGAATATGCAAAGAAGAGTGAAGAAAGATTGCAAGTTTGTATAATATATTACATATTACACATGATACATTGTGGATTGTGACGAAGTAATTTGCGACGTTTTTTCTCCTATTTCGTTCTCCTGTGCATGTATTTAACTTTTCCCATTGTTCATTTGTTCATTCTTTCTCTTCTTCTTCCTTTCGGCACTCTTTTTTATGCAAATCTTTCTAAAGATGAAAGAGTCAAGACTCAAGAATAAAGAGGTTCTCTCTCTCGGATAATCTGCAAGGTGACTTTGGTTGGGTTGTGTGTAATAAAAGTTAAAATGTACTACTAATTTTAGCGGATTATGTTCATTGTCCTCTTTGATCATGTTATATCTTGTATCTTGTATCATAATATACTACGAGTAAAACATACAAAAAATCGAGAGTCGAGAGTATTGTCAATTGTGACTCGTGTTTGTTAATCAACTATTTTTAATGATTAAATATGTGCAGTACCTTTTTTATATTTTTAATTTAAGACCTCGGTGAAGAAGAAATACACAAGTGGAATAATTAAACTATGAGTGATTCGCAACAAAGAATTTCTTGTCCATGCCCATTTTTACGAGTGTACGAAGGCAGAATGTAGAATGAAGAGTACCGAGAATTCGCTAGTTAGCTCAATAATTTACAACCGAGTTTTGAAATTTGAAAGAGGAAGAAAAGCGGAGTTTGTGTTGTGTGTTGCAGATTGAGAGAAAGCCCAGAGAATATATATATGAAATTATTGATGGAGCAACAGGTTTGCAAATCCCGACACGATGTTTTCATTATACAATTTATGAAGCTTGAAGCTTTTAATTCACTTTTGTTTAAAACCTAAAACCCTTTTGTTTGTTTGTTTGGTTTTGCTTTGTTTTCAAGATGATTTAATCCTAAATCCTAAGTGATCACACATGAACTTGGAATGGGATTTGATATTTGATTGACGGGTAAATTATTTCACTTTGTGTTTTTGCTCGTTTCTGTTTACTTTTCTGATTTTTTCCTAATCAAAGGATCAGTACAAGATACAAGATAAAAAGGTTATGATACCAGATACAAGCATTTAATTATGCCAAATAAATGATAATACGTGATACGTAATGCTCATTTGAAAAAGGGTTTCATGGGGTAATTAAACAACCTTTCTGCAGTAACTTTTCATCACTGGAATCTAGAATCTCAAATCTCAGATCGTGTGCCTGTGTGTTCGTGTTTATGTTTTTCATACTTTGGTTAACATGTTTACCAATTTCTTGATACTAGATGCAAGATACTAGACGATAGGCGATAGACGCTGGATCAAAATCATTACGAATTACGATCCTGTCACTTTTCCATTAAAATCATTTACTAGAAAGATTAAAGGTCGTTGTAGAGTAAACAATCAATGATGATGATGCTGATCATCATCAAATTACATTGTTATTTAGTACTTTGACTTTTGAGTAGCCAGACGTTTTGTACCGAGTTTTTGCCGCATTTCATCGCTCTTATTCGATTATCCTCTTATTCGATCATCATTCATTTATACTGAACAATTTTTTGCTGGGGTGAAAGAAAACTAACGCAGAAACGAAACAACTTTAAGTTGTAGCTCAACAAGATACAATATTACGTGTACAATGTACAATATAAACTGTTCTAAATATAAATGATAAAAAAATAAAAACTATGCAACTAAAACTGGAAGAATTTTCAAATTTTCTTATGATTTTTGTAATACATAATGCAAAGTACACGCGTGAAATTAAAAACTCATTTGCTCAGTTCTCAGTGCTCAAGTTCTCAGTGCTCAAGTTCTCAGTGCTCAAGTTCTCAAGTGCTGAAGACGGTAGCAAATTGAAGGTTATCTGTGCATCTGTATCCACTATCTATTTTCCACTGTGTTACATTTTAAATTTCCTTAACATAATGATGAACATTGTGTAGATTGTAGGTTGTTGATTGTAGATAAATGATGATAAAAAATATGCTGGCAAGTGGCAAGCTCTCCAGTTTTCATATTTCATGTTTCATTACTTCTGTTACATTTCATGTACAAAAGTGAAAAATACAGATAATATAAAGTTTTCTGTTCTGTCATTTGTGCTTTAGCACGTAAAATATTTTTTATATCTTGTTCGGTTTTTCATTCAGTTTTTGGTTGGTCTTTTAAAAGGGAAAAAAGTTTTAGACATGTAATGTGTAGAATGTAGATATAGATATATAGAAGACATAAATGTCAAGTTTTTCCATAAATCATAAATCATAAAGTACAGAGGTATTAAACTAAACTTGATAATCATCATCCTGTCTACCTTGACATTGAGTGTATTTTGAATTCATCTGTTCCCTGTACTCGGTAGGCTCTACGCTCATACAGGAATAGATGCAGAATGCAGACTAACTAATCATAAGAGAGTAAAGTGTAATATGAGATGATGATTCTTTCTTCACGTTATGGTTGTGATTAAAGGAGTCTGTACTGACTCTGAGTGAGTCTCTAGACTCTAGTCTCTACAATATACAATTATATATTATGTACATTTGCTATTCATCTCTCTCTCTCTTTAGATTAGTACAATATAATTTGCGATTTGTAGTTTGTAGTAAGAATAAAAGGGGTAAAAAAATATAGACTTTTCGTGGAATTTGTTGCTACCACCATTATCCATTATATTATGATATTTTACATACGTCTATAATAGTTTCTAGTTTCCCATGGAATATGGAATGGCTCATCATGCTTTTACATTTTATATTATGCTACACCTTAAAAATGTACAAATAGAAACACAGCTAACTATATCTACAAACTACAAGCTACAAAGTTTTAGAAGCAAATGTAGCGAGTAGAGAGTACAAGATCCAAGAGTGAAGAAGCAGAAAATTGAGGAGCAAGAAAAGACTTGATTTTTCCTCGAAAGATGATTGAAGATATAATATTATGATAAGAATACTCATAAAGATATCTACATAATATATTATGTATCATCCTCAATCCGCACTCCTCCTCACTCCTGACGATGAAACTTTTCATGTTCTCTGAAAGAAATAGAGACAGACAGAAAGAGACAGATAGAGGAAAAAATAAATGTAAACACGACCAACGTTTACAAATTTAATGGTATGAGTAAATTATGAAAAGAAAAGAATAGGAAGACAAGTTATTCATATTTCGTACATATACAATATACACATACGATTACGATTATGATTCCCTTTCAATTTACATTTGTATCAATGTACTGATTACATTACCCATTGTACATGGCTGGACCATAATGTATCAGTATGAATCGTCCGGATGGATTACAAATTACAAATAGACATTTGCATTCTACATACATTTAATTTCTAATTTCTAATGATAAAAGGAAAACAGGAGGTATAAAATGAAATAAAATAAAATAAAGTGTAGACAGTATAAAATAGACATAATAGAGCACAGATTGAATATGAGAATTTAATAGAGGAAAACTTAGGACTCCGGGTTCACAACAATAAATATATTGCCTCTCTTGATTCCGCACTGTAGAGTTGTACAATGAAATAAACAATAATTTACATAGTTGATGAAGTGCTCTTGTGCATACACAATCCACAATAAAGAATTATATATTCTTTATAGACTGTATTTTTGTTTCATTGTACTGTAATTTGTAATGTATATCCATAATCGAGAATCAAGCATGCTTTTTTGACTTGAACTTCACCCCTTCTGAATTCTGTATGATATTAACATGTCTCGTATCTCTAGTGTCTAGTATCTAGTATAACGTGAGTTCGTGTACAGTGTACAGGATCTGTTAAATGTTAAATGACAGGTATTTTAAAATTATTATCCAGTATCCAGGGCTGTATTTTATATTTTATATTATATGTGACAGGGACAACAAAGACGATGAACGATGAAATGTTTTAAGTTTTTTTCGCGGAAACTACAAAGTAAAAAGTAAAAGATAGTGAAACAAGAAGAAGATGAGAAGGGAGAAAAAACGTAAACGTAAAAGTAAATGAAAAGGTTTGACAGGAGACAGGAGACGGGAGCATCAAAGATATATAGAGAGTGTAGAGTGTAGAATGCAGAATCTAGAGAATCGTCCATCGTCCGTGCTCCATGCAAACAGAATTTTTTTTCGCACGCACTAAATGAACATCATTCCAGTGATTTGTATACCATACTTATACATTTTATACAGTCGTTAATGTTTGTGTTGTACATAGAACCAGTAACCAGTATGTATGTAGCTTGTATTTTGTAGAATGAAGAATGGAAATGGAAATGGATGCGTGTGTGTGCATAATATGTAGTTTTTTTGTATGAAGAAGCGAGAGCGAGAATGAGAGAGAGAAAAAGAAAATTTATGAGGATTCTGGTCATTTTTATCGATAGATGAGAGATGGGGATGAGGGTGGTTCAGATATCAAATCAAGTATAGTCACGTTTTATGCAAAAATATCTCATCATGACCTTTCCTTATCAAAATCCATTAGGAGCTTCAGATAGTCTCAAGTCTCGAGTCTCAAGTAAGAACAAACGCCACCAACATCCAATAGCCACGATCATCAAGGAATAATGAATAACCAATAACCAACCGAAAAGCCAATCTCAAATCAACTAACCAGCCACACTAAACAAATCCATAATGTATCATGTATAATGTAAAAGAAAAAACATCTCGAATCTCGAATCTCAACAAGATCCTTCTCCATTCTTCACTCTACGGCTATTGTTTCAAACTAAAAAGAAGAATAAGAATAATGTTTAGCGTGTGCTAGCGACTAGCGACCTGAGATAAATTTCACGTTTAATTTCTCCTTAATTTCCTCCTTTCATACGTCACTCATTTTTATGCAAAATCCTCCATTCTCCATACAAAATAAATAGTAGCAACTTTAAATATCGAAATAAAGATCCAATGTTGTATTTTGTATTGTTAGCATCATCCTCTTCAAATAATAAAAAGGTATTTTATGTTTGATTAATCTGTAGTCTGCAGTCCCTGCAATTTTTTTTACTTTTCTTGAACATGGCGAATGCCGATAACTTAACTTTACAATTATTGCTATTTTCCATTATTTTCATTTTGGATGATTGAACTTTCGATTTGCGATTTGAGATTCATGTTCCATCGGTACCTATTTTATTGGTTTCACTTTAATCCTGGCTCTTTATTTTTTATGCACGGTGCAATATAAAATATAAATTATATTATTTTTTTCACATTCCTGAGAAAATAATAATATCATGTGGAAATTGTTTACAGCAGTTGGTTTTGTTTTTTCATCTGTACAACGTGCAATAATAATACATTTCGCACGTTCCAGACTTGTTTCATCATCCTTCATCCCTGTTTTATTATTAATGTGATCTCGATGGGTAATAAATTAAATTGAGTTACGTATGTTTTTTGTTGTTATGTATCACGTAGAAAGTACTGAGTATCGAGTTCCATGAAATTACAAATGTCGGAACTCGACGTTTCACAATTCCTCCATCATTTCACACATTGTGACGCATACTAGTAGTATGCGTCTTTTTAGTATATTGCACCCTGTATCTTTTTGTATTATACATCATACACTGAACTAATTTAAACAGTATTTGTTTTTTGGTTTTATAAGTCACAGTCTAGAGTCTAGAGTCAAATCTTTTCTTGGAAACAGAATTAAATCTCGACTGTCTTTTTCTTCCTCATTTCTCTTTGTTCTGTATGAATTGAGGATTGTGAGTCACTCCGTGTACTTTGAATTGTTCGCAGTTTGTAGTTCGCACTGTAGTTTTTATTTAGGGGATGAAAGTTGACAGTTGAAAGTAAAATAGAGAACCAAAACACAAATACAAATGCACATACGGAAAAGATATGGTAAAGATGGGAGACTACGGCTTATAAATTGTAAATTGTAATGAATGTCAAAAATAATGCAAATTGAACAAATGCCATTTATATCACTTGATTTATTTACTCTTTTCGACTAATATGTAATTTGATTGTGGACTGTGTCTTTGAGTGAGAGGTGAGAGAAAGAGTCTGCCTGCATATTAAATATGAAATAGGAAAGGATGCAACCTTTCTCCTCGTACTCTCTTTCCTCTTAAAAATCTCTTTGGTGCACTTGTACTGAAACCTAAAACTGAATGAACTATGCACAAATTATAAATATCGTTTGTTGTAAAGCACCAAGAATTAAGAATAGCCATCTGATTGTAGACAGTTGTAGACAGTAGACTGTGGACAATGCAAAGGAAAAGGTTCAAGATTCAAGATGCACACTGCACATATGTACATTTGAGGCTGAATCAGTTTGTGGATATTTTGGATTTTGAGTGGGTGTTTGGTGTTTTTAGATGTTTTCCATTTTCTATGAATACGCACACAGAACACAGATTGTCCATTGTCCATATTTTTTACATTACAAGGTGCATGTACTCATCTTTTTTCTCTGTCTCATCTTTAATGTATAGATGTACAATGAGATCAAAAAAGTCGAGTGTCTGCGTTGTCTGTTGAATTTAATGGAGTGTACAGAGTACAAAATACAGAGTTTAGAGTTTAAATTCTACATGGAGTTGCCTTGTGGAAAAATTGAAAAGTGTGGGCAGATAACTCGTGTACACTGTACATATAATATGTATAAATATCGTATGTATGCGTTGGAGTTTCATCATCAAAATGATGTATCTCTTTTGTATGAAGAATAGGTTGTGTGTTGTGTGTTGTGTAGGGCAGGTACGAGTTAGGAGAAGAGATGCAGATTGCAAATTGCACCCAGTTCAGTTCATTATTCGCGATTCGCAATATCTATATAATATAATATATAATATAATACAGATGTAATGCATACGGTGTAATGTGTAATATCTGTATTCTCCTTTTCTTGGTCTCCGACCATTCGACTAGTCGACCATTGGCATTCATTGTCGTCATCAGATTTCTGTCGTCAGATGGATGGAGAAGATAACAGATATTTGACAAGATCACACCTTTTTCCCCTTTTATTTTTTGCTTGTCTGCAATCTCCTCTTTTTATTCTTTACTCTTTTCTCTTGATATGAACATTTGTTCTTTTTAGTTTCGTCTATTCAATTCTGTATTATTTTGACTGTTGACTTTGACTGATGATCATGAATTTGAAGAGTATTTGTCAAGTTTCAGTCTTAAATTTTCAGTTTTTAACACTTTTTCTGGAATATCTCAATTTTTTAAAGGGACCAAACAGCAACCACCAAACCAGTGGATTTTAGATTGAACATGGAAAAATGGAAAAGATAACAAGCTGACAAATTTCACACTTTTATTTCATTACATTTACGTTTTATTTATCATCTAAATCACTTTTATCTTGTGACTTGATTCTTGATCCTTGATTTTTGTACGTAGGACCAATTGAATTGAATTGAATGGAATCTTTCCACGGCACACAGCGCATTGTTACAAGTTTTTGTACGAGATAAGATGAATCAGAGGTGCAATTGATGTCACACATAATTAGAGAATCTTGTTTCTTCTTTTTGTCTCACAATGCTTAGTGTTCAGCGTACAGAAAATCCAGTATCCAGAATCCAGAGTCAGTAGACTGTCGACTGTCGATGATTTAGATGATTTCATGTAGATAAATTAGATAAAAAACCTGGTTTGCTTTAGTGTTACATTAGTGTGAAATGTGAACTACAAAGTTGTCAAAGCGTGAAAGAAACTAGAAAACTGAACATGATGAATCTAGAATCTAGAACCTTGAATCTTCAATAAATACATAAACAGTATGATCATAATAATTAGTATTCACGAATTTATACGTTTTATTATGTCTGGATTCTGGAGTCTGGAATCTCGGCACATAGTTTTTCTCTACAGAAAATTTGAAACTTGAGTACCGTGTGACTCTTGATTTTTAGTTCAGGCTTTTGAGAATCAAGAAGAATAAAGAACGAAGAATGAAGAATAAAAAAAATTTCATGGATTTAGAATGTAGATCTTGATGAAGGAAATAGTGAGTAACCAATGCAAAAAACAAGAGGGACGGAGTAAAAACCTCAGTTGGTTTTGTTTTTATTTTTATTTTTGTTTTCTCCTTTCCTTTCCACAAACACGCTAATTTAGCCACAAAATAAGTATTTATTATTTATTTTAGGAATTGGAATTTCCCTATAAAACTGAACACGGTTCATTAATTTTTATAGAGGTAGTACACAAAACATAGAACATAGAGCATAGATACGGTTGCATGTACAATGTACAAATTACACATTACACATCATAACACACAACACACACGGTAACGTGTGGAGATTTATTGTATTCAGTGGCATTAAAATGCATGTTTCAAGTCTGGTTTTGTACTAATTATGTACGTGGTGTTTGTTTTATTACCGTTCTCTCTCTCTCTCATGTTTGCCATTTGACTGCAGTTTTATTACATACAAAGTATGCATCGGCGTATGTAGTTTTGAACTGATTCAATGTTTTTGTTTTGGGCTTTGAGTTTTGTGTTTTATCTATGTTTTGGGGTTTCAAGTTTGAAGATTACAGTTTGTAGTTTGTGCATCTGTAAGCATAAAGAGACAAGAGGCAAGAGAGAACAGGACATTTAAAAAAGTGTAAATTTCCACCTACATGTAAATATTCAAAAAAATGAGACATGATATGACATATAGATACACTTGTGTGTATTTTTGTGACCATCTTATGTACACAAATGTGCAAATCTGAACCGTTTGTTATTGTCCATTTGAAATAGTTGAATGACTACTGAGAAGTGATATGATATGACTTGTGTCTTGTGCCTTGTGTCTTGTGTTCAACTGTAAAGAGAGTAAATTGTACAATGATGACGGTTCATTTCATTTCTAGATTTGAGTTTTGAGTTTTGAGCTCTTATCCTCATACATAAAAAATGGAAACATGTCCATGTATAGCGATAGTATTGTCAGAATGAGAATGGAATGGGCCAATGGCTCATTCTACATTCTACACTCTTCTTGCTGAAAATAGGAGAAGTCAACGTATAACACACACCATTATAGATTATACCTAAACACTAAACATATAACATATAAAACGTATAATGTAGAATGTATTGTAGATTCATATGAAATGAGAAATGAGTATAATGCATCAAATATGGTTCTCACTCCTTTTTTCATATGACCAATTACAATATGTATAAAACATTATTCATTATTCAATGTGAATCTGTGCGAGTGAGTGTGTGTGAGTGCACGTGTGTGCATGTAGGAAGAAAACATAACATTTTGGTAAATACTGCTGACTGCTGATAGCCAGCATCAGATTTTTCTCGTGTGTGTTCAATTTTTGTATTTTTGTCCTTCCTCAATTCCAATTCTAAAATTCGTTCTCAATATATGAATTCTGAATCGCTTTCAAGTTTTAAGTCAGCTCAGCTTTTCATAGACAGGACACAGAAGACAGGAGACAGGGATGAAGAAAAGAGAAGCTCAAAGCTCAAAGCACAGCGGCAAGGATTGAGACAATTTTTTACATAAATCTGAGAATTATACATAAAGCATAAAAGATAAAGTGTAATGTAAAATGTATTGGACTAGGTTTTGGCTTTGACTGAAAACTGAATATTATACTTTGAATCGCGTATCCTGTAGCATGTAGTTTGCAGTTATTATTGTTCTTTGTTGTTATTATCTCTAGTCTGTATTCTGTAGTTTGAATACTGTACGAGGTACTAGCCAAAGAAATAAAATGTTGTGTGGGTCGTCGCCGTCTTCTTCTTCTTCTTCGTTTTCTTGATGTTGGATGTTGGATGTTGGGCGGCTTTTTAAACCTGTGATTAAGCATTTATGGCGATAGCCGTAAATTGTAATTTTCCACAGTATAAAACAAATAGTCAATACTCGTTCACAACTCACAACTCAAAACTAGAAACTAGACGAAGAAGGGATAAGAACGTGATAAAGTATCATTTGATCATTTCTCATGGTTTGTGGTTCGTATTTCACTCAATATTCAATATGATAAAGCCGGTTGCCTGTTCTCGTGATGAAAAATGGCTAATGTCTACAACTTAAAATTGACTCGGTTCTTCATCAATTCCAAAAGCATTGATTGAAAATATTATATAGACTGTGATTAGCAATAATCATGCTCAATGCTCAATGCTCAATTCCTGATATTGGATATTTGATATTTGATACGTTTACCTACATGAGTGAAGGAAATAAATAAATAAGTGAATGAAACTGTTCGGGTCATGCATTAACCATTTACCATTGGCCATTTAAAAATCCTTTTGTTTGCTGCATTCATCAACGGGAATCAGAAATCAGAAATCAGAGTACAATTTACAATTTACAGTGCACCTCAAGTTTGTAAATTTGCAGATGGAAAAGAAATATGTAGATATGTAGATATTAGATTTTAGATGCACAAAGAGTACAGCATGTGCGTGATCTAGGCTAAATGACTGACATAATTGTCTCGATTCTCGATTTTCGATTTAAATTTGGTCATGTAATAATTATTTCTTGATTTTTTTTGCTAAGAGCGAAATGTGTGTATTTAGTATTTAGCGTTTAACGTCTTTCCCAAATTGGATTTGGTATTTGGATTTAGATCGATTATAAATTATAAATTTCTCCTGGGAAAACTAAACGGATAACATAAAATACATTGCACTCAAAGCTCAAACCTCAAAGCTCAAATGAAAAGAAATTGTATGTAAAGAGTAAGGAATGACGGTGAGTTTTGCTGATTCTCATTCTCATTTTCATGATCTAGTATCTAGTGCTACGTGCTACTGTTTCTGTTTCTGCATTCTATATTCATCTGTCTCTGTGCAAATTTGGTCATGTGACACGGAAACATGTAAATAAAATGCATAATGTGCACACTTAATCAAAAATGCAAACTGACTGTTACTGTTACTCTTTTTATGTTTTATGGTCCGAGCTTCTTGGCTCTTCATTCTTGACAAAACAAGAGGCAAGACAAGAAAGAGAGAAGAAACTAAACCAAACTAAACTCAACAATCTAGTTATTGTCATTTTAACTTTTAACTACTTAGCTCTGCTTTTCTGTTGTTTGTTGGCTGTTGGTTGACCAATTACAAATCGTTATCGGATGTATCGCTAATCTGTACCACTCTTATTATTATCCACTATCCACTCCTTAGTTTTTACCATCAACCATCAACAATTATCCATTTCCATTTCCACTTTCAGCTTTTGTCTTGGTCCAATTGCAATTTTTTGCAAGTGCATATAGTGACAATATTTTGCATTTTGCACTCAATACTTCATACTCGATACTCGATTCTCAATGCATCAAAAGCCAAAAGTACCTACAACATTCAACATGAAACACCACACTTGTAAATACTAAATATTAGGTACAGAGTATTAATCAAGGGTGTAATAATTTTATAATGTAGAATTGATTGGTTAGTTAACTGCTTAAAAATTCAGTAGAAAACTATGGTTTACCTTTTATAGAGTGGCAAGTGGCAGTCATCTTACATACAACATACAACATACACATCATGTGCTGAATTAGATGGAGAGGGAAAGAGAGAGAGAACAGTTTCATTTCATTTTTGGTCATAGGTGATGATTAAGAACCCATGAAAAGTGGATTAATTTTGGGTTTGGAACAAATCTCTAAACTCTAAACTCAAAACTCAAATTGTGTAGAAGACAACAGACAACAGACAGATGGACAAGTTAGGTCGGGAATATCTTTAGTCAACTACAACTACATAAAAATACATATAAAATCCGCGAGCCATTCCACATCATCATCAACCTTCTCTTTAGGAGAAAATGTAACATATTTAATATTTAATGTCTAGAATCTAGTGTCTAGTGTGTAGCTTGAACTTGAGCTTGAGTCAGAGGCCAGAGGGAACAGAAAAATTAGAAACAGTATTTTATTCCTAGATACTTTTTTTAACCAGCTCTCAACTCTCAATTCTCAACTCAAATTCAAACTGAACAAGAACATCAAGCATCACAAATCACAAGTACAATACACATTACCATGAAAAGATGATGAGCATTGAACATTGCGCATATAATATAGAAGATATTATGTATCATGTACCTTTGGTCTTCGGCCTATTGAGAGTTGAGAATTGAGAGGAGGCTCAATGCTCAATGCTCATTTGAGATTCGAGATTCGAGAAACTAATAAAATAAAATAGCAATGAAAGCTAATGTGAGGCACATTCACTGCAGACTCGAAAGGAAGATGAACAGAAGCCGTGTGCCGTATACCGTATACGTCTTTTATGCATACTCAAAACTCAAAGCTCACAGTATGATTGTTGGGCGTTCATTTCATTCCAATTCCAAAAAATTCTAATATATTCGTGGCTAGTACTAGTTACTAGTAACGAGAACGAGGAGCTGGTCTCTGGTCACTGATGGTAACTGGTAACTGGTAACGTAGAAAAAGGGGAGAACAAAGTAGTTAATACGTTAATACCTGGTAGTTGATGTACACTGTATACTAGATTACAGAGCACCGAGCAAAGGGAAGCAATAGCATCAGATTTATGATCCATGTTCAAAATATGCCCAGTGAACATTAATCGTCAAGTAGTAAAGTAGTAAAGTAGAAGGTCGATGGAAGATGTATAAATATGCATGATGATGAGGAATATGGAATATCATATGTATTGAGCATTGAAGAGCATAATACATAATAAACACATGATATAGAACCGTAAAAAGTATATACACTGTATAGCATAATATAGTACAAGACATAGTAGAACACCGAACACATCATATTTGAATTAGTTACACAGACATAATGATACATAATACATAATATGCATAACAATGTGATCCTGTGTAGTGTATTCTATTGTGTATTGTGTATTGGAAATTGAAAGAGGGACATTAACTACCCATGAACTCACTAGAAACTAAAGACTAAAAACTCAAAGGCAGATAGTAGATCCACAGAATTTTGCACAAATTTTTGCATGAGGAGTGAGGAGTAGGTGGAGTTTTGAGTTTTGGGCTTTTGCATACATATTCCATTAAAAGACGTAATAATAATACATATAATAATATTATACTGCAGAAGATGGAAGATGGAAGAATAAATGTGGAATGTGGATGTAATAGGAAATAATTATTTTGGCTTTTATCAAGTATCAAGTTATAAATAAATTAGGTATAAAACAAACGAAATGCGAATATGAATACGAGTGCAATGTACAATGGGCAATGGGCTTTATAGTCTGTGTCTTTATAAGGATATTTTTAATAATGCACACGGCACACGACGTGCAGAGTACAGAGTACAGAGATATCAACAGTCAACAGTCATCGTCGAGTCATTTTTGAGGAATTTTCTTCCTCCTTCGGTCTAAAACCTAAAATAGTTTAAAAACCCCTTTTATCCATCTACCTTTTACCTGATGAAAATGGAAATACTATAGACTGTAGAATAATGGCGAGTTTTAATTAAAACCTTTTGAGGGTTTATGCCAAATTCCAAATTCCAAGTATCCAAGAAATGTTCATAGGAAAGCTATGATATTTGGTTGTAAAGAGAGTGATGAGTGTATTTTTATTACATATTACTCATGAACTTGAAACTGTATTCTGTGTTCTGTAGTTTTCTTCCTTATCATACATTTCGTCTCCTGCTCATCGCTGTGATGATAATAATATACTAAATTGTTACTCATTCGTTCTTACTTCTTACATTCATAAAACAGATAAGCGTGATGAAAAGCGTCCAAATTCAAGTCCAATTCCAATTCCAACTCCAAGTATAATGACATTAAGTAAACTACAAATTACAAAGTACAAACTACGCTAAAAATTGAAAATGCCTTTATTACATTAAGTGCGAATTGCATTCATTGGTATTCCATTGTATGCAAGATTATATTGTAGTTCGTACCTAGTAATTCGTAGCTCATAATGTGATATAAATCTGCACTAGTTAAATATGCAGGTACATTGTGACTTGTGGACTGTAGATTGTAGAACCAAGGTTTTAAAAAGCATACTTACTACATACGACATACGTTATATGAGGATATATCTTAGTTAGCATTATCGTGTCAATGTGAGTTGTCTGTTCTTTTTCCTCATAACTTTGTCGCCATAAAATTTTCAAGATTCAAGAATCAAGACCGTGTGCACATGATTAAGCAAAACCGCACAATTTTTTGCTATCTTCGTCTTTGTTCTTTTCATACTTGATACTTCAAATGTTCACTTCTTTTATTCTGTACATGCACTAACACTAATGCATAATTTGAAGTATGCAAATTGCAAAGTAAAAAAGTTTCATGTTTGATGCCTGATAAAGTCTAAAAAGTAAAAAAGTATGAAAAATTGAAAAATGTATTGCAGATTATGTAACCAGTTGGTTTTTTCCCATAGTTTGACATTCCTTTCAAATTTCAAACTGGTCATAATTTCATCTTTCATCAAATTGTAAATTGTAAAATAATATAGCTTCACTGCCCATTGTCCAGTAATTATTAGTTATTTTTTCTCATTGATTCAAATTTGAAATTTGAGATTCAAAATCACAAGTCTCAAGTCTCCAGCCACAAGTCACAAGTGTTTAAGAAATGAGAAACAAGGAATTTTAAGATTTGTAGTTATAATAATTTTATTACAGAGTAAAAAATATCTGTAAAACTATTCATACGATTCATATTTAGCAGGAATTCTGTCACGCATCTCGCATTCATATTATGTCACTAGTCACTAGACACTAGACACTAGACTGGCTGAATCAGATATCCGTTTTCCATTCAAAATGGATAAATGTGCATACAATTATATTTAAAACGTAGTTATTTGTATACGGAGGAACTGTGAACTAACTTGAGAAGAAAGAAGAAAAAGTCTATCAGTATTTTCAATGTATTTTCAATGTATTTTATGTATTCAGTATTTTAGCTTGTAGATGCATAAAATCATGTAAAATGTAAAACATAGACGAGTCAAGTTTTTACAATTAAATTAAGGTTTTTGGTCGTGTAGGCTGTGGATTTGGTCAGTGTGATGACGACAATCACGTTGATGTTTGATGTTGATGTTTGATGGGGTGTAAAGATCTATTTTGCTCGCTCATCGCACAGAGCGCACAGCTCACTGACTCAATACAATCAAACTCAGGTTTACTTAGGAATTAGGATTTAGGAGGATCATAAGGAGCGTTTCCTTATTGAATCTAAAACCATTGATATTCATATGCATAACATGTGTCCGACATCCAATGTGATATGGTTATTTTAATGTCTCATCTCATGTCTTGGCTCTTGGTTTCACAATTTCCCTTGATTTTTTTCTTTTTATTCATCTGTTCATTGTTTATATTAGTCTACTCTACTTACTCACTTAGTAATTTCCTTAAACATAGAAATGATTGCCGTATTTATGGCCTAGGAAAACGTTTTTTGTTCTTAGTCCTATTTAACTGCGGATAAGAATCCTTCATATATGATTAACCAGCAACTAGCAACCCACAGACAGTTTATGAAAATAAGCCCAAATCAATTGTTTGTTCAAGCTTAAAATGTCAAACAGTAAACACTAAATATTAGAACATTGGAATTGGAAATTAGAATATTTAGAATACTAAAAATTGAGACACAAAAACTAATAAAACTTAAAAATATTGACCAGTTTTTTAGGAAGCGAAGCTGACTATTGCATTCCTCGTATACGGCTGGGTGTCCGTGCACATTGGGGCAATGTGAGACTATGAAACTAGCCATCTAGCGGGGAAATT
>JAQGBH010003574.1:0-19414 GCA_034698265.1 Sminthurinus aureus
CGCATCAGGAGCCTTAAGCATTTATGCTTTGAAGGCGATATAAAATCGTCCCGAAGGGAGGATTTTTAACTTTATTTTATTTTTCATGTTCACAGTTCAACTCCTGAAAAAATGCTCTTTGCTCTGTCTTGATTCTTGATTCTTGATGAGCCTCCAAGACTCGGAGACTAGAGTCTCTCTCATCTCACATCTTCAACTCTTCAAGTTTTCAAGTTTCTAGTCTTTGTGACTTTTCAACTAGTGTCCAGTTTTTATACAAAAACTCATGAAATGTAAAGAACTCAACGATAGTTGTGATGTTGATGCATGCACAATGTACAGCGTACAAGTATTCACGTAGAATATTCAAGATTGGAGAGGAAAAAATTATAATGCGTAATTATCATACTGTTAAATAATAATAGTAATACAAAAGTGCACAGCAACTTTCTGTATTGTTTTATTACTCTTGTCATAGATTTTTGCCCATGTTTTCTCGACAATTAGGAAACTTTTAGTCTCAGCTAGTTTTTAAGTAAAGAGTAAAGAGTAAAGAATACAGATTATGGAAACTAGTAGCTGGTAGCTGTTGTAGTGTTGAAATTTGAACTTTTGTCTAAAAGATACACAGAGTAATAACTGCAGTTCAAACTGTTGTTTTTTCCACATAAATAAAATAAAAAGTACGAGCTGAAAAATGTATCACGTACATATTTATTTATTTTACCTTCTTTTCTGTTTACCGATGCTCAATGGTCAATGGTAGTTTTGAGATTTGAGATTTGACTTTTGTTTTACGATTTTTTCATTTTTTTTCCAGAGTTTTTATGCCTGCATCAAATATCTTGTACATTGTACATTTTAGATGTAGAATGATGATTATATTATGAATATTAGATCCATCTAGTAAATAGTAAATAGTAAAGTGAGTTGAGTCATTTAATATATTTTAATGTATGCACTCACACATGAACACATGAACACACGGAGCATCTGAGGAAAATTTATTTAGTCGGCAGTCAGAGGTGAAGTATTTTACAAACATGTTCATTTCTTCTCATATACCATACAAAAATGATACAAGATCATGTACAATGTAAATTTCTCCTCATTTAACCAGAGATGACATTCTGTTAGATTTCTCCCGTAAAACAATTTACCTTTTGTATTTTCTATTCAAATACATAATATATGCATACAGGAAAGTAGGAGAAAAGTTATTACTTGAATTTTGAATAGAATGGAATGGAATGGAACGAAACTCACAGTGCTCCTCATAAAACATCTATCATCTTTCTCCACATTCACATTACATATTCAATTGTTTCAAATGTTTATATTAAATAAATCTGGGTTTACTGTATATTTTTAAACGAGAGAGTGAGTGTAAGAAATTCTAATTCTGGAAATTTCATTTTGTCTGTGGTCGGATCCAGAGAAAAAAGCACTGAGAATTGAGCACTGAGCATGAGGGACTGCAAAGGGCTTTGAATTTGTATTTGAATATGTAAATCGGAATCGGAGTTTGGAATAACAAATAACAAATACAAAATGCAGGATAAAAAAGGTATAGAAGAGAGATTTAGTAGTTGATAGTTTTGGAGGAGGAAAAGTAAAGTAAGTAGAAGAGAAAATTAAATGAAAAAGAAAATGAGTCTAGTCATAGGAACAAAGGGTTAGGTTAAAAGGGTGTTGAGAGAGTCAAGTGATAGCTATTTAAATATTCAAACGTACACAAACTGGCTTCTTTTTTACCAGGTTTTTTTCTTAAAAAAATTATAGAGATTCAGAATCAGAATGCAGAAGAATTACCTGAGTACATATGTACATTATTATTATCATCAACAGCAGCGTTATGAATGAGATAAAAGTATAAGCTTTTATACATTTTAAAGGATGTCGTACATCGTTCATGCAGTTTAAATGTGTTGAAGACATGAGTCTCAAATCTCAAGTCTCAAGTTGAAGACGCAATTGGGAAATCAGCTATTTTTATATAAATAAAACGTTGGTTTGGTTTGGTTTGGTTTGGTTTGGTTTAGTTTGAATTGTTCTCCCTCTTGTGGTGAGGAGACCTCATGCCGCTTGGACAGATTGTTTTTGAGGCCTTTAGGGGAAATACATTTTGAAAAATTTGAAAATTATACCCCATATGCTCCGACTTTTTCCCTCCTCTCTTTCTTTTTCCTTCTCTCTTTCTGTCTCTGGATCTATTTTACATTTTAAATTCATCGAATTACACCATGGAAAAAGATACACACACTTTGAAAAACGATAAACGATGAAAAAGGGTAGTTGTTCTTGCTCTTCTTCATCTTGTACAATGTGCAGTTAACAATGTACACTGTATATATTTGTTATGTAGATCATACTAAATACTAAATAGCTTTTTGGCTTGACTTGGTTTGGTTTGGTTTGGTTTCTTTGGACTTTGTAGTTTTTTTTCCTTTTCAAGTTCTCCCTTCTCTGTATTTTGTACAGTGCCAGGGAATGATAAATTGAAAATTAAAATGTCAGTAGATCATTCTTCATTTACCTCTGAAAGAAGTTCATTTGATTATTTTGTATCAGAGTTCACATCTAACCAAATTTTGAGAGAACATAGAAAATGGAAAAATTCAGCATGAATAATATAGAATATATAACCAAATAAAAGACAGGATACAGGATTTATCGCACTCATTAAATAAAAATAAAAATGTAGCAAAAATCCAAGGAATTCCTTGAAAGTTTAACATTCCTCTTGAGCTAATTGCACAGTGTAAATTGTACATTGTACATGGGCTCAAAATAGTAGCCTAAACCAGCTTAGACACGAAAAAGTTGGGACAAATAAATTAAGATCCAATGGAAGAAACAGGTTGTAAATTGAGAAGCATATCAGTAATTCACAGAATCATCATCATCCGAGAGATTATTAAAATAGTTTACAGTTGCTTTTGAAAACGAGAGGGGAATTTTTAAAGAATAATTATTATTATTATAGCTTGAACTGAATTTAAAATGCTGGTCCAGTTTTCTGGAGTCTGGGCTCTGGACATTTAGATTTAAGTTGTTTTGCTTCCTGTGGATTTATTATAATATTATAATATTTTCAGAGTGGCGAAGTGTGCAATGTGCATGAAAATGAATACGAATACGAAGTACAAAAACCAAAGCTGAGTATGAATATGATTACCAATGTCATGACACAGAAATTTTGACTGTTAATTTACGGAAGATGGAGATTTTTTGAAAAGTGGATGAAAAAGGGTTATGATTATGTAGCTGTAGCTTCTAGCATTTGAAGCGCTTCTGAATTTCCAATCCTGAATAATAATAATGCATAAGTAAAGTTCCTCTGGATTCTAGATTCTAGAATCTAGATTCTTGATTCTGGATACACAAAACACAATACACACGCATCCTGTCTCATGTATGATACTGTTCTTGTGAAGGAGTTGATGTGAAGCTTGATGTTATGTGTGATGAGAAGACGTGTTCTGAGCAGTAGGAGGTCAAAAAATCAAAATGCGAAACTATATCAACTAGTAAACTAGCTCGGGATAATTAACCCATATTTTTTGCTCTCATCTTTCTCCGTCTCGGGCTCTTCTGCTCATTTTCATATCATGTCTCGAGTCTCCAGTCTCGCGAGTTTGTAGACTTGAATTTGAAATTGTACGTATTTTTTGACTACATGGATATTTTGAGTGGATCAATGTGTATTGTGTATTCTCATGAGGATGATTATTCTATCCATAGTCTAATATATTCAACAAGATATGATACAACAACTACAAACGGTTCTGAATTGGACTGGAATCGGAATGGCAAGTTGTTCCATGCTCCATTCTCAATGCCCAATGCCCCCTCATTCCTCTACTACATACAATACATTTTTACTGCTCCTTTCTGTCTTTGCCATAGTAAATTGTTATCATTTCCATAAGCACGACGGTTATCCGTCCATCAGTCATGATTTAGGTTCCTCATCATCTTGCACCATCCTCAAAATCATCATCATCATCAGTTTCAGTTTCAGTCTCGGTTGTCCATTCCCTGTCTGTCTATCTGATCTACGCTCTACACTCTACAATCTACCATCTCGATCTATTCAGAAAGAGAAACATATTCAGATATCTAGAATCTAGAGTATTTATGACGTATTCTCCCCTAACTATCCAATATTTCATACAATATGCATGCATAAATAATCATATTCATCTTTTTATTTCTCTCGAGTCTCGAGTTCCCTTAGACTCGTCTCCTTCTATTGTATTCTATTGTACTGTATTGTATATTTCTGTTTGTATTTGTCCATATTGCTACATACATTCTGCATTCTATATCCAATATCCAAATGGCGAATGGCAAATCCAAACTGATACTGATACAATAAAATTGTATGATTATGATTACGATTATTGTTGTTATTATCATTATTGTTCTACATTTTTTTCATTCTTGATTCTACATGAAACTACACGATCCACGAGTACAACAAAACCACAAAGCCAAGTGTAATTATCATGCAAAGAATCAAGAATCAAAAAAAGGAATAGAAAGAAATAGAAAGAAAAAAGAGCATAATTATTTCCTATTTAAAATGAGACAAAATGTTTTATTGTAATTTTCGATCGTTTGTGGATTTCCTCTTGCCTCTTGCTAAATGCTCAACTCCATTACCATTAATGAAACATACACAATACACAATACACATCATAATATTCATAATATTGTGTATCTAGATTCATTTTATATGTATAATGTTTTATGTATACAAAGTACAAAGTCGTTTCCATTAACTATTGTAAAATTGTAGTGTATAGTGTATACACATGTAAAATCAAAAGAGAGAGAGAGTCATGAGAATTTCTTGGTGTAATTACAATAGTCATGTGACGTAACGAATGTGAATATGATGAATAGCTCCTTTTTTGCCATGTGTATGTGAACCATTAGTTTTGTTCTCTAGTTTGTGATTTGATATTTGATGTGGTTCACTCTCAACTCTCAACTCAGCTCAAAGCTCAAAGCTCGGCCTTTTTTTTCCTTTTCCTCAAAGTCCATTCGACTTTGACTTGAGACTTGAGCTTTTCCACTCTTACTCTCATGATTACATTATCAAATCCAAATACGCATAAAATATCTATCCACAGTCTACAATGTTCATTACTCCATACTTCATACTCCATACTCAATTCTTTACGCAAGCTTCATGTAATATTTAATATAGTTAATAATCATGTAGCATGCATAATAATATTCATTTATGCATCATACACATCATAATTCATTCATAGTTCACATTTGTATACTCTGTATAATGTGATTCATATTCTGAAGACCGAGTTGGGAGTAATCAAGTATTGAACATAAATTCAAGAAAAGTTTCAATAATTTCTTGCATATACACAGCTATTTAAAATTTAAAATAATAGAGTAGCTTAAAAACAAGAGTATAAGAAATCATTGTAAAAAAGTAGGTACTCACAAGTCAGTGAATGCTCGTATAAAATATAGTACACTTACTACTTTGTAGTACGAGCTGCGTAAAAGGGACTAGAGAAACTATGTAAATAAAATAAAGCAAATTACTAGTCTTTGACTCATGTTATGATCTGCATTGTAAACAGTAAATAGTAAATAGTGTAATAAAGTGCATGCTCAAGTACAGTACACTGTAATAAATTAAAAGTGAAGGGAAATGAAAGGAAAACAATGCCAAAATTCCAATTGAGAATTGAGAATGCAAAACTAAAGTTGTAGATCAACGATAAACCAAAGTTACGAGCACAGCAAAACTACAATACAAAATACAAAACACAAAACACAACAACAACTCTACTCAACTCTTGAACATGAGAAAGGGAAAAATACTTGTACACAGAATTTTTCCTATTATATCTGACTTATGCATTGTGCATGGATAATGGATACCATCGCGGATGTTTTTATGATGCATGCATAATTTTCAATTCCCAATTCTACCAAGTCTCAAGCCTCAGTTCTACTTGGCTTCTGAATTCTGAATGAATGAAACAAAAAAATTGCATAAACAAAAATTGTTTATGCAAATCCAATGCCAAAATTCTAGTCCTAATCTCCCAAATCTATAAATGTAACTAAATTTGATACTTGATACATGATACATGATTATCATCTATTATCACATTGAAGGCATTCATCATGATTCAATTTAGTCAAAGTAACATATAATTTTGAAGGGAAAATGTAAGATTAGCATTAACTTTAATTTTAGACGAAATTAGGTCCAAACTCCAACTACACTAAAAAATAAACTAGAGTGTTTACAGAGACCAACAACACGGGAGAAAATGTAGAACGTAGAATATAGTGTAGTGGACTTTTGGCAGTTTGGCAGAAAAACTAGCCAAATAAATCAAAAAGTTCAAGGCCATTTTATATAAATAATTCTGTTTAACTAGAGAGAGAACGTTGTCAATTGTAAAAACAAACATATTTTTCTTTTAATTCCGGTTTCCGGCTTCCGGTTTTCTCCACTCGTAACATTCTGCAGTTAGACTCTAGATTCTAGATTCTAGATTCTAGACTCGTGTTGATTCATTTCGTTGTACTGTATAATAGATGAGATATTTTGATGGGGAATTGGAATTTTGGTGATTAAATATTGGTATTGGGCGCACGCTTGATTGTACGATATAAGTACCCTGGAAAATTATGGACGGATAGATAGATGTGGCTGTCATTTTCATCTGTGTGATATGTAAAGTATGGTATATCAAAGATTTGTGGGATTTGATATGACGGTCAGTCTAGATTCTAGATTCTAGATTCTAGATGGACATTGGGCATTCACATACAATGTTTTGACACGATCCAGCGCTGGCGGTGAAAGGAATAGGAATAGAAATGTAATATATATAGCAGCATTCTTTGTCCCATTCCATATGCACAATCTAGACTCTAGACATTTCTCGGTAATATATCTCTAATACATTTTCTTGTTATTATCATGAAAATGAAATGAAATGTAATGTAATGCAAGAAAGCAAAGGCAAGGAAAGGAAAGGGACGGGAATAAGAATGGGAATGTAAGAAATATTGGAATGAGAAGAAGAAAGAGACTCGAGACTAGAGACTAGAGACTCGAGAGTAGAAATGGATCGATGGAACAGAATGCTTGCGTATATGTAGATGAATGGCAATTTGGCAAAAGTACATATTTCTTTCCACTTAATGTCCTGTCCGTCGTCCAATTCGACTCTTTGGCTATTGCCCGTTCTTCCTTCTTCGTTCCTCGTTCCTGTTTTCCCTCGTCAAATAAATGCGAAGAGAGATATGGAGAAACCGAAAGACAGAGAGAGAGAGAGAGAGAAAGCTGTGTTTCTAGTTTCTAGTTTCTAGGGACTGTGCACAAAGTACAGTGTAGAGTGTAGACTGTAGAGTGTACAGCTCTATCATTCCTCTCTGTCTTTAAGATATACCCTGGTCATTCCTGCCATGATGATGATGGCCATCCAAATAGAAATAGAAATACAAATAGGAATACGAATGTGAATACCGAGAGGCAATCTCTATCTCTAATTTGTTTTTCTTCTATTCCTCTCTTTCTCAGTCTCTGTCTCTGTCCAATGTCCACGCTACAATATGCAATATGTACATGAAGACAGAGATAAACTTTTACCCAGGCTCATCAGAATCTTCCCAACATACAGCATACACAATCATCTATTAATATGTACACATGAATATATCAGCATTCTCAACATCAAACTGAATACATGAATACAAACACATGCATAATAACTCAAGGCTCAATACTCAATACTCAATACATTATGTTTTGTTTACGCCGGCAAATGGCAAATGATAAGACCGTTCGATATTGACCATTCCCGTCTCTCCTCTCTCCTCTTTCTTCTGAAACCCGAACTGAACTGCACAGAACAGAGCAGAAAAGATTAGAGATGGAAAGACGGAGAGATGAATGCTGAGTTGACTCAGATCATTCAGCATTTTCCATGAATATTCAGTATTCAGCATGAGCTTATACGACTCAATGAGCTCGACGTTTACGATATATTCGGAACAGACTACTAAAAATACTCGAGTATTCAGCAGTTTTCTCTACATTCTACATTCTATATATGCCATTACAATGGCACTGATGTAATACTGTAGAAAAAATAAAGTTATCACTGAATTTTCATAATATCAAATATAGACATTTATTTATTAAAACATACAAGATCCAAGTGAAGAGCATCTGGAAACTGGAAACTGGAAACTGGATAATGGATGTTGGATGTTGGATATTTACAAAAGATGTGTAACAATGGAAATGAGGAGTAAGGCGTAAGGGTTACGCTAATGTAAATGAAAGTATAAAGTATATAACCGACCACAGATCAGGTTTAAACTGATAACGCGATTAAACCACAATCATCTACTTGTGAGTTGAGGACTCTGTCTGCTTGTGTCTGTGTGAGTGTTTGTTTTTCTTTTTCAATTTTTATTTCATTTATCCATTATCCACAGGTAATGTTTGGTGTTGTGTTGTTGTTGTGGTGGATCGGATGAGCCGATCCAATTTGATTCAATTCAGTCTGTAGTTTGTAGTGAAATGGAATTGAAATGAAATCCTCTCAACTCAGAATAAAGAAGCCACATATATAATGTCTGCACATGTAGACTTTGATATAACTTTAATTGGCTTTTGAGGAGCAGAGATACTGAACATTGAACACACACAGCCACAGAGAGAGAGCACGAGAGATGCTAATAAAGATATGAACGAGGATCCACGTGCCGTAGCTCCATGCATCTATTATCATATCAGGATGATCAGGATCATCATGATGAGTATATAACTTTTTTCCCCACCAATTCAACATTCAACATTCAATCCTTCCAGCTCACTCGTATTCTCTGGACGATGGACGACTTTTCATGTGTACTACAATGTATAATGGATTTCATATGGAATTCAGAATGCTTTACATATTTTCAAACGACTATAAACTACAAGGGAGAAGCATTGAGAATTGAGAATCGAGCTAATCATAATATTATACCACATGCACCATTGAAAAAATAACAGGGCTGCACACACTTGAATATCATTCATCTCCATTCTCCATTCTCTTTTCTCCAATCTATCTACTTGCCCTTGCTGGCTGTCAGTCATTGAAGGGTTAACAATCAAAGAGTTGATACTATTCAGCCTCCTCTTTTTTAGCTTTTTGAACTCTCGCCCCCTTTGAAATTTTTAGAGACACGCGTTTTAATAATTAACTGGATTTTTGAAATTTATTTTTTAATTACATTTCAATGACTCAATGATTCAATCATCTATTTTTTAAAAAAAGTGTCTATATCAATTTCGATAAGTAGATAAGTACAAAAAATAAATGACATTCATTCATTGGTTCATTCCGCCATGACATGGACACTAGACACTGGACACTGGACACATGATATACGTAGGGTGATAGGCGTCAGGAGAAAGGAGCGAAAAAGTAACTATAAAAACCGAGAAAGAGTAGAAAGAGAGAGAAAGTTTATACTTTAAAATGTGTATGTAAATGGAGAAGAGGAGTGAGAGAATGAGAGAGAGAGAGAGAGCGCGAGCGGAAATGTGTGTGAGATATGTCCCGGTGAGGCTTGAGTAGACGTCCTATGGACTATAAAAAAGGGGGAAAAGGATTGGAGATTGGATAAAATTTATTTTAAAGCGTGAACCTTGAGCACTGAGCATTGGGCATTCTCTCCGCGTCTGAAATATCTGAAATACTGAAATAGCTCCTCCACCAGAAACCAGATCGATATGTAAATCCACCCTTTTTTGCATAGAGCTCATACAACCACAGCAAGACAAACCGCTGAAGGCGCGAGTTGGAGTTTTCGAGTTTCCAGAACTCCGCCTACAAGAAAAGAAGAAAACCGCAAGCGGAGCTTCCTTCAACTCAGTTCAGTTCAGTTCAGCTCAACTCCAGTCTACTCTACGCTACACACTACTCCTTCACTTTTCTTTTCCTTTTCCTTTTCTCATCTTCTACTTCCTTCGCATAAAATATGTAGCACATGTACACGCAGAATTGAGAGTCGTTTACATTATATTATATTATACTACATTATGTATTATGTTCTACACTCTAGACTCTAGACTCTAGACACTAGACTCTAGATTCTACATTCTACTTTTTTCTCTCTCTCTTTTTTCGTCACTCCTTTTTTCCTGCATAGATTTTCCATAAAAAATTACATTCAGAATTCTGCTATGCTCCTACGTTCTGCGTTCTATAGTCTATAGTCTCGCTAACCAACGACCAATAACCTTGTTCATTTTTCTACGGTATATATATACAGGAGAAAATAATAATAAAATAAGCAAACGGAGTTGACTGGATTGAGGAGAGGAGGAGAAAATAGGGAAAATAGATCGAAAATATCTAGTGTTCAATATCTTCACAAAAAGCTACGAATACCAATTCGACTATGACTACCACGAAATAATACGAAGGTGAGTGAATGAAAGACGGAAAAAACCCGGGTTTCCTCGCTATATTTTTCATATTATTATGTATCTCTTTTTACATATTCACAAAGTACCGTGAGTCTTGTGCCTTGTACACTGTACACTGTGCATTGTACAAGTACAAGTGCTCAGTGGAAGAAAAGAAAAAAGAAGGTGTAGTTTGCAGTATATATCCTACAATGTACAATATACATACATGTTGAGCCATAATAGTATAATAAAAAATATAAAAGAGTGTGAAGATAAAGAGTGTATTACTGTACAAACTTTGGGCAAGGAAAAACCAGGACGTTGTCGACTGTCGACCATGCGCCGGACTCTAAAGAGAGAACAGAAAGCCAAAGAGAGAGAGAAAGAGAGAGAGAGAGAGCGTGTGTGTATATTTGGTATTTGTACTTGTTTCTATACATTTTCTCTATTTCTCCTTCTCGTGTATGCATTAGATATCTGCTGTATGTACAATGTACAATGTACAGTGTAGGATACGCGTTATAAAAGAAAGAGCTGAGAACTGAGAGCTGAGTGAATTTCCGTCTCCTGTCAAGTCCGGATTTTTTGTTACCGATTAAATTGATATGCAATGAAGCTCAACTCAACTCGACTCAACTCGGCTCACAAGCTGAAGCTCAGCCGCAGCTCTGGCACGGTATAAAAGGGTTTAATGCATATCTTTCTACTTCACACGTAGATACATGACGTTTTTTTGTCTACCATGAATTCTTTTCTTTTCTCTCTCAGTCTTCAATCTTTTCTCGATCCATACTCCACACATCTTTTTTTACAAGCACATACAGACACAGTGCATGTATGTATAGTGTATAGTGCGTGTACATTACACATCCAATCCAATGTAAATCTAGACCACAAATGAATCATTTGCATTTAGAATTTAGAATCTAGACCTTCCTTTTTTTTCATTGGCTATGGTTTGGTTTTTGATTTGTTTTGGTTTTAGAATTTAGACTATTAAAAAATGATAGTCTAATTTTTTTGCCTCTCTTCACGTCATTTTATTTGTGTAGGGAAAACAGAGTTCTATTCAGTCTTAAGTATGCATCGAATAGATGACTTGAGGCTTCAGATTTGAGTCTTGAGACTTGAGACTTCCGTTGGAAAAGGGAGTGTTTGTACAGTTTAGATAATAGACAATAGACAATTGAGACTTCGGGTGAAGAGTTGAGAGTTGAAAGTTGAGTGCTTCAAGGCTTGTTTCATTTGCCTATAAAAAATTACTATAAATTATGAATGATGAATGATGAATGTAGACGAGGTTCGGTGTTTCGAGTTTCGAGTTCCGAGTTTGGAACTCGGAATTCAAAACAGACTACAAACTATAGATATTTATTTCCATCTCAATTCTCAATCGAAGAAGGCAGAAGGTAGCGCTTCTGTTTTTTTCCCAACCCTTTTTGTACTCACATTGTCTATTGTCTATACTCTTTACTTTATGCTTTAGACAGCAGCCCGTTTTTTATCTGAATGAAAGGCAGAAGAGTGGTTGAATGTTGGGTGTTGAATGAATGAAAGGGTAAAAATTTATATCAGTTTCAATTATGCATCAGCTCGCTCGTGCTCGGATCATACAGGATTTTTATTGGTTCTTTTCTGGTTGCCCATATCAAACCAGATTCAAAAAACAGGTACAGCCTTGCGCCGTACGCTTTGAATCTTGAATATGTAAATGCGTACAATTTCGAGAACACAACTTCTATTTTGGCCAATAGACTACATTTTGAATTTGAAATTTAAACGTGGTACTATAAACCATTTTCATACTGCAAAACCGAGCCAGAATTTATTTTCATCTCTTTCCGCATTATTTACAATCAAGATTTTATCCAAATTTTTGAGGCATTTTGAAACTGATGGGCTGATTACTCTTTACAATTTAGAATTAACAATGATATTGATATTGATGTTGATGTTGATGACGATGTTGATTCTGATTCTGATGATGTCATTTAAAAAGTATTTGACTGAAAATTCCATTTTCTCTCTTCTATTTTCCTCCTCCATGAATGAGTACATAATATGTATTAGATGTATGCACATTGTACATTGTACACTGAGTGCATTTTCAAATCTAGAAAATCCACCGATCAGCCTGGCTTAAACATGGGCACGGATTCGGACTCGGGCACTTAGAGCCACTTGTGAATGTTTTGATTGATAAGCTAGATTGAAATGCTCTGCTTTGCTGCATCCAAATTCACATCTACTGTGGGGAACTATACACAACACACAAGTCACAAGTAGTTTTTACTTGTACATGTACAGTGTAGAATGTGGATGTACATTACACAAAATACATGATACATAATGCTCGTGTAATGTGTGTCTAATACATTTTTAATACAGTTGAATTGCCATTCAAGTTTCCAAATCAAAAAAGTTACTTTTTTGAAACGGCACACATGTATCTACCCATACGTACATTTCATGAATTGACGTTTTCACAATAATGCACAATTTTCCAAGTCCACTGTCGATTGTCAACTGTCCACAATTTCCATTCCGATTTTCCATACATATTTTTCTATGTTTATTCAAGTACTACATTCTACATTCTACATTCTACATTTTATATAATATTACTACACAGAAATTGTTGACTACTCCGGTTTTCGCTTTTCCAACTAAACTTTTCCCAGCTCATTTTATTGAAAGCAAACTTGTGACTGAACTAGACTGAACTGGGATTGTGATTGTGATGAAAGAATATTATGGAAAATAGAAAATTGAAAATGGAGATGGAAATGGAAATTGAAATATCTAGAATCTAGAAATGGAAAAAAGTAGATGGAACAGGGTAAAAATATTTTTCAATAGCCTGTAGATATTTTCCTTTCATTTGAATTTGACAATGCTCACTGTTCAAAGAATACAAAAAAGTCTGGAGTCTAAACTCTAAACTCTCGACTGTAGACTCTGGACTCTGGACTCTGGACTTTTCGAGTTTTGAGATGAAATTGAAAAGTTTTAAATTATTTCTTAAAGACATACATGAAACATATTGTGATATAAAATGTACAACTTTAGCATTCAACATGCTCTCCTTTTTCAGCTAATGCAAATGCTTTATATTTTACAATCTACTTTCCCAAATTAAAATTTGTACAAAGACGGGAACCGTGAAAAATTTGAATTTGCAGCAAAAAACTCAGTAGATATTTTTACTTTTTTAAAACTTGCCATTAAAATTGTCCAACAATAATCAACGGTACCTATTATTGTGAGGAAAGAAAGTGAAGAAAGGATAGGCATGAAAACCGTTTTGTATTTTTTGTGTGTACATATATATATATATTTCAAATGTATTTATACGTGGAGAAGGAAGAGTGAAGATTGGAGTAGAGTAGAGAAGATGGTTGAATATTGAATGCTGAATGTGGAATGGAATTGAATGTCCAATGTCCAGTGAGCACAAGGAGTGGAAATGGAAATATAAATGGAAATAAGAACGACCGTCTTCTCCAACTCCTTCAACTTGTTCTTCTACTCGATCCTCGTAGTCGTTGTCGTTTTAGTTGTCGTCGTCTTTTTGGTGCATTGACAAGCTTGTGCTTGTCCAACATTGAAAATTGTGGTGACCAATGAGACGATGGACCATTTTTTGCCTAAAAGCGGCCGTCACATCCAGATGTTGCTTCAAACATTTTTGCCATATTTCCTTACAATTCTTACACACCGTCCACCGGCCACCATTCTTCCAGTCTCCAGTCTCCAGTCTCTTGTGCTCGTTTCTCCAGAATTTTCTCTCACTCCATATTATTATCCGGCATGAAAAAGAAATTCACATGTTATATCCACACACAAACACAAACACTTTTTTTCTTATTATTATTCTATAGAAAACATTATCATATATTATACCATATACCATACACCATACTGCATTATATTTTATGTAATATGATATATAGACACATCTATAGATATCAGAGCCACGTGACTCTGTGTACAAAAATGACCAGGATTCCCATTGAATTACTAGTGCTGGTCACTCACAATTCTCAATATCAATATTTTATATACAAGTATACTGCATACTTGTGTATCTATATTATACGAATACGAATACGAGTAGAAATAGAAATACGAATACGAATACGGGAAAAGGATAAAAATAAGAAAAGTTTTTATGATTTCCTCTGAAAATGAGTGTGAGTGTTGAGCGTTGAGTGTGCTTACATATTCTTGCTGTATTATACATTTTTGCTGAATGTTGAATTGAATTGTGGACGTAATATACACTAAAGAATATTTGTGCCCATGAAATATGAAATATGAAGTACGAAATATGGAGTTTGGACGACTATGAAAATTCACTATCAAGTACACTAGTAGTAAAATGTGCATGAAAACAGAGGTGGATAAAAAAGAGGGAGAAAGAACTCGAAATCTAGATGGAGATGGAAATGGAAGTGGAAGTGGAGAAAGTCTCAAACTCTGTTCCAATTCAATCTCGATTCTCGATTCTCGAATCTAGAATCTCGACTCTCGACTTTATTATGTTAGCCAAACAATTTTTCCCAATTTCCGATTTTGGAATAATATTGAACCTCCAAGGTATTTTTCCAGTCTTGATATCTTCATCATCCCTTCCGGTTCTCCTCTTATTTGTACATCCGTCCGTCCTCCGTTCTCCGTCATTTTATGACTTTTACTCAAAGTAGAGAGCAAATATGCATCATGTTATAATATAGACTCAAGACTCAAGAGTCAAGAGTCAAGATTCGAGAGTACGGAATACGAAATGGAAAATGTACGAAACAACTAAGTTCTACAGCTACCATCTCTGTAGGTATATTTCGTATGTATCCGTGTCACTATGTACAAACAAAAGTGGATTGTCCATTGTCCTAAATTCTAAATTACATCTTTGACTCTCTCTCTCTCTTACATCTCTCATCTTTCAAATTCAAGTATTAAAATACAAAATATCATCATTTTATCAGGTAAACTAGAAAAATTCATTCCAATTCTATTTATGTCTTGGCAATATTTACATCCGTTTGATTTTGATTTTTTCCACGTAATATATTTATTGTATTTACTGTATATTGTAATTATTGATTTTTGACTTGATTCGATTCTTTTACTGATATCAGTGAGTAGAATCAAGTTGTAATTTACAAACCTGTAGACTGTAGAGTAAAAAAACGTGCATTAAATTCAATTTACCTTGTCATCGGTATACCTACGAAAAAATTTCTGTCAAAAACATGAAAAGGTACACAGTACAAAGTACTAGCATTAAACATGTAATAATGTGCATTTAACATAAAACATACAGCACACAGTACAAAAGAGGACAAAATGGTATCGCATGCATATTCATTATCCGTTTCTCCGTTTCACTTTAATGCATGCTACTTCATTATCTCATTATTTAATATTTTCCATTTTCCATAGAAAAGAGCAAAACGTAAATGCGTGAATTATTTTATGTATAATGTAAATGTTTTTTTGTCCCGTGAAGAAAACGGAACAAAAAGGAGAAAAAGTAGATAAAATTCCATTTCTACAGTCTACAGTCTACATTCTACTTTTGCAATGCATGTGGCTGGGGAAATATTATGTAATAATGATAATTCTTGTACCCTTTAATATTGAAAATTGAAAAAGGCCGTGTGTAAACTACAAACTGTACAAATTGTACATAAACATTACATTAGATTACAATGCGGACAAAACGGACCGACGGTCATGGTCATTCTACATTCTACATTCAAAATTGAAATCTATGTACTTTGTACAATGTAGAGTGTACAGTGTACTGCTTGTAGAATATGGAAGACGGAAAATAAAAGTGGAAAAAGAATGGAATATCAAATATGGGATACAAATGTTAGGATTGTTTTCTCAGTTCACAATTTTGACTCTCGGACATTAATAAATACAGAGTACAAAATACAAAGTGGTGTAATATTACAGATATTCTCCTGTTCTCTCCATTTTCTATCGTCCTTGTTCTTGTTCTTGTTCTACAGGGATTGACATGCGATATAGCATGCCATTTTCTATGTTTGTATGTGTATGTGTGTGTTTTGAGCCCGGGGAAAAATGATAACATAATGCAAACATGCGGACTCTTCAAATGCTCAAATGTTCAAATGTGATGAGGGAAGTTCTCCTCGATCCTCGATATTAAATCATAATATAAATAGCATAATGTACATTGTACATGTTTGTACAATGTACACTGAACATTGAGCGTTGAACACAGTACATTGTACAATGTACATTGTAAATTGTAGACACTTAACAATTTCAATCGTCAGAAGGAAACCAAGCCAAACTGAAACTATTGTTATAATAATACTGAATCCAGAATCCAGTAATATCCGTTTCATTCTCTTTCTTTCTCTTTCTAGTACGAGTGTGTTTGTGTTTTCTCCTTTTCCAAGCCAAATTTTGATATGATATTCACCAAACAATCAAGTATCAAGTACACATGCACAATGTACAATTCCGAATATGAGAGAGAGAAAGAAAAATGTTAATAAATATTTAAGGACCAACACAGTTTTTGTTTGGTTACATCGTGTTTCTTTGCCGGAACCGCTGTTTAATAACAAAACAATGATCACAGTTTAGACCAAACATGACTTGAGACTCGAGACTCGAGTACATTTACAATTTACAATGCACAAGTAGATTTTCATTTGTTTTCTCTAGTCCCCATCTCTAGTCATTTCATATTTGGTACAGAGTACAGAGTATCGAGCTAAACATCATTTTTCTGAATGTTGAATGCTCAAGTACTCGTTTTCTTTTTCAAGTTTCTGTATTTATATTTGTACAATGTTTGTAGTTTGTGCATTTTGTGTACCCATGATGTTGTTTTATTATTCTTCAATTTTAAAATATAACTATTGATATAAGTAACAAACATTCGCCTTATAGTTCTTCTTTCATGAAAACTGTGCATTTTTGTTTTCTATTTTAATCTTGAACATTTCTCCATCTCATTTTCTACATTTTTCCTTTCCGAGATTTTCAAACTGTAGAACAAGAAAAGAAAACAATTTAAATTTGTAATAGCTTTTGACTTGGTTTTTGAGGTCTGTAATTTTGCTGTTTTGCTACTTTTTACTTGGTTTTTGGTTTTACATAGTACAAAATAATATTATAGTCATTTTATTCGTTCCATTTGTAAATATTTGCGGTTGCCTCAAGTCTCGAGGCTAGAGTCTCGAGTCTCAAAAATTTGAGGATGAAGGTACGTGCATGCATAAATGAACAGTTTCATCTCATAAAGGAACAGTCACAAGCAGACACACGGCACAAGATACAAAAAAGAGTCCGCCTTAGAAATCCACATCCAAATCCAAATCACCATAAACTTGTACCTAATTCCTTCCATTCTCCATTCTCCATCGTCCACAGATGAGAGTCCGCAGTTTGTAGTCCGTACTCTACATTTTAGATTCTACATTCTACATTCTAGAGTCTAGAGTCTAGTGTCCGAAGCCCACAACAACATGTCGTTAAGCCAAAGAAGAAGAGAAGGACAAGAAAATTCAGTAGTTGAAATGGGAATAATGCGAATACGGAATATCGAATGTGAATACGAATAGAAATTCGAATTGGAATAGAAATGAGACTGGGAATAGACTGAAAATAACAGAGAGAGAGAGTCAGAGCAAGCGCCAAACTACATAAAGCCAATGTATATTATACATAAAGGAGGAGACTTGCAATTTCCAAGTCTTGAAATTCGCAATTTTCTTTTCTTTTTTATCTTTTCCATTTCCATTTCCATGCTCCCTTGGCACATTCTACATTGTACGCTGTAGTCTGTTATACATTGAACATGCATTGGAATAACATTAGAATCAGAGCAGCATACATAATAACACGGAATAAAGAATAAAGAGGAAGGACATCTTTGTGTGTATTCCATTATAAAGTCGGAATCCGACTCCAAATCACCATCATCATCCATTCATATGTGTACATTGTACATATGATGTGGAATGTGCGGACCATGGCAACTACAGAGTCTAAAGAGTGTAGAGTCTAGAGTCTGGATTCTGGATTCTGGATTCTGGATTCTGCAGAAAAAATGCGCGATACAATTTTTCTCTGGTACATTGTCGTTTAATTTCATTGTATTTTTTATTTCATAGTCCGTTTCTTTCCACAGCGCTGAGATGGACGCTCGTTGCTCGCTGTTCCTTCTCCGCATGTATATTATGTAATATTGATAAAATATCTTGAATCTGAATGTGATTCTGATTCTGATTCTGAATCTAAAATCAAAGACGAATCCAAATCTCAAAATCTAGAATCCCGAATCTAGAAGCTAGAGAAATTTTCCGAGAAAATATCAGTAATTTTTATTCAGGATGCAATCAAAAATGCTTTCCGTCCACTTTTTATGGATTTTGAATTGAGAGTTGAATGGTAAATCTAAGCATTGGCATTTGGAACTGGGGCTGGAAACTGGGAATAATCCATTAGGAAATTGTCCTTATTTTTGTTGTTGTTTTTCATGACAGTACAGTCATTTTTCTCAATCTCCATCTTCTTTGTGAGACGGGATTTTGGAGTTTCTCATGGCATAACGAGCTCATTTTTAGGGTAGTGCAGCGAAGCTAGCTACCCTATTAGTCTGATCAGATCCGTCCGTCCGTCCGTCAACCCGCATGCGGCCCGCACGGCTATCTCTATCTATGAGAGTGTGCGCCGCAGGCTAAAAAAAGTCATCACTGAAAAACTTTATCATTTTTGGCCGATAATAAACTTGTCCACTTTTTCAAAAATCTTAGAAATCTTAGAAATCTTAGAATTCTTAGAAAACTCAAAAAGTGGACAAGTTTATTATCGACCAAAAATGGTGTGTTCGAAAAATCTTAGAAATCTTAGAAATCTTAGAAATCTTAGAAAACTCAAAAAGTGGACAAGTTTATTATCGACCAAAAA
>JAQGBH010003575.1:0-19413 GCA_034698265.1 Sminthurinus aureus
TGAGCCGTAGCTTTCATGCACAATCTTCTAAACTTAATTTTGGTACCATCATCATAGTTATAGGCTTAGTCAAACGCCCACAATAAACAAAGAAAGTCGTGGCTGATTTTTGCCCCGCTCTCCTCTATTGTACATGCCAACTGAACATTAAAATTTGAAGTACAAGGCACAAAATAAATAAAACACTTGCAAAAGTTTCAGTCTATCAAAAATCTAAAAGCATTGTTTGGTTTGTCTCTCGTATTTCCATTTCTAAACCAGTAAAACAAAAATAAAGAAATTAAAATAAAGTGCCTGTCTATATTTTTCAACATAAAAAAATCCATAGACAGTGGAAAAATTTCTAAATATGTAATTTTTGTTTCTTTAATCAAAACAAGATCATTAGCCTAAGAAATCCTAAGAAATTTGATCATTTTCCTTTCACTTCCTTGTCTCAACAAACTAAAATTCTGTTCATCCAAAATAGGTAGATAAAACTCTTAAAATATTCAGTCCACAGTCCACAATGAGCGCGCAGAAATGTACATATTTTTTTGCTTTATAATAAAATATATAATTAAAAATACATTGGACTCTTTGAGCCTCCGTCACATTAGCCACCTCACGTTGTACACGTGTAATTATTATTCATTTGTATTTTGACACTTTGCTCTTTGTTCTCTGACTTGCCCAATACGTAATTTGCAATTTGTTTTTCATTTTTGTGCTTACGATTGCGGAAGAGACAGCGTTTAATTTTTTCCAGTTTTTTTGTTTATTTCCTATCATGTTTTTCACCTCAAGTTGCAAGCACAGCACTTTCACTATAAAAATATCACTGTATCTAAAAAAATGCATTTTTTATACAGTCTACAATTTAAAAATTTGGATTTGAACTTGTTGACTTTTCCGGGATTGCTCATTGCTGATTGTGGCAGTGTCAGTGATCACATTTTTTCAGCTCTTTTTATTATGTCATGAGCTAAAGTAGACGATTCATATTTCTCTATCGCAATAAATTATGTGTGTACAATTTACAATCTAGAATCTAAAATCTAGAGTAAATAGTGAATGTTAAATTCATGTTCGCATATGTAGATTGTAAATGAGTATTTGATGCAAGGCCGTTAAAAATGCAACTTGATTTTTTAATCTCTCTACTGATAATTGTGATAATACAGATATTCCAAGCTCCAAACAATCAAGTTTTTTTATTTATAAACAGTGTCTGTGATTATTGCAGTACCTAGATGAATTATTTGTAATTGATAATGATATCACATTAGGACGATTGCCGTTATGTAAGTTTGAATAGAAATAGCGACTGTGCATATGAGCAATGAGCAGCTTATATAGTTTGTATTACGTATATAACATATAAATGTATGTACTAGTCCATATGAGTGTCCAACTGGAAGCGAAAAAGATAACCACCATAAAAATTGTAAAATGATATGGAATTTTTGTAAAAAAGCGAAAAAAAGAGAAACCGGATGAAGGCTGTGCAAATAAAATGTTGCAAATGGAGCTGATTTGTATTTAATTTGTATTGTATTTTTATACGCTGAGACAAATTGGCCAAGTATTTTTTAAATACATAAACACTTTGTACTTTGTCTTGTTGACTTTGACTTGTTTTTACCTTTAACTGATTGATTTTTTAATGAAAGAGACGTAATGGGATTGCCTCTCTTCCGCATGACATGAGTATAAAAAGGCATGGAATTCTCGTCAAAGTCATCAGTCAACCGACATCACAACTCCCTTCTAAACTCAAAGCTCAAAACTAACTACAACTCTCAAACCGAAAAACTACTAGCTGAAAAACCAAAAACATTTCACACCACAAACTAATTCTTCAATAATAAATATCCACAAATCAACCCAATCCAATCCAAACAAAATGGCAGTCAAAGTTGGTCTCTTTCTTCCTCTTGCCGTACTTTTGGTCGCAGTTTGCGTGTCCGTGTCCGCCGATCCAACACCGATGGAGAAGGACAACGGAGCTCAAGTACTTGCAGGTAGGTCAAAATTACATATTACATGAAAACGTCTAACATGACGCCTAAATTAAATTTTCATATGTGAGGAAATTGTATTTAAGATTTTATGTTTCATATTTATCATATCAATAGAAAGTTTGTGTATTGTGATGCCGAACGTAGATTTTTTTGGTTTTTGACATGCAAAATGCTGAGCGGATCTGAATGATCCGCACACCAAATTTGTAGAGACAAATCGGAGCTTTTCTAGAATTTTCTAAAAATCCTGAAATTTGTCGTCGACAAATTTTGTTTTCAATTTTACCTCTTCCTGGGACGGGGAAATTGATACAAATTGAAAGACGTCAAAGACAAGGATTTTCATAGATTGTACCAAATGTACCGATTTTTCTCTACAAATTTGGTGTGTGGATCATTTAGATCCGTTTGGGCTACAAAGTGTAGCTACGATTTTTTTATAATGTACATTGCATAAAAATAGTTGAACTTGTTCTGAAAACTAAATTTTATTGTGCATACCTAAATGTTTAAGCCTAAGAATGTATACATTCAAATGACGTGCAAAATATGAGGGCGTCTAGTGTCAGAAAATCACACGGACGCCAGAATTCGGTAGCGTTTAGAAGGATTACGAGATGTATGATATGGTTTTTTATGAATATTATAGAAACCCGTGCTTGTTGTGACTCGGCAACTGTAGCAAAGTGTCTTTTGCTTCTTGGAAACTGCGATGCAACTTGCACAGGTAGATGCACCTCAACCGCCACGACTTGTTCGGCAGGATGTACTGCTTTACCGGCTTGTATCGGTACCACCCCCGCTGAAGTTACTGCCTGTACGACCTGTTATTCTAAATGTAGTTCTGATTTATGGTCCTGCGCTGCAACGTGTGGTACGGATTGCCAAAGTAGCAGCTTTGCATACTTCTACTGTGTTTCTGTGTTGTGCAAAGTACCCTAAACTCTACTGTCTAGATAGTGTATGCACAACTTGTTGTATTCTAATAAACATAAAGATGTGCAAATGAACAGAATAAAAAATGATAAACATAAGCTAGCTGTTGATCAGCTTCTCTGTAAACATTATTTTTTATCCATCAAGGACATTTATAACCACATACAAATCCATCTTACTTACAACTTTGCAAACAAACAACATACATTTTCATAATATGCATCATTCAAAAAATGCATCAGATTATTTTGCTGTCCAATTTCTTAAACAATGTCAGGCCCATGAAGATTCCTATGTTAAAGATCCAGAGGCATGGTTTATGAACTTGTGACGTCAGCTGAAAAACTTGCTAGAGAATCACACAACTTGTTTTTTAAATCCTCTCCAGCTGACGTCACAAGTTTATAAACCACACCTCAGAATCTTCAACACAGGAATCTTCATTGGCCTACAAAATGGCGAGTTTTCTCTTGAGACGGAGACAAAATTGCATCACCATATGTACAGTTTTCCTTTGTCGTTTGTCATAAGTTTTGTATTTCCAAACTCTGTTTTTATTGCTCTTTGTAGTCCAAACACAAAGCCAAAGCTGTTAATGTCATCCCAATGTAAATACGCATACATTGCATCCATTCATAAAAACACAATACATAAAACCTCGTCACTCTTGGCAATGGCATTGTTGTAAGTTTGATCAAAAGTAAAATCATACGTCTCTTCATTCCTCAATCTCCCTGGCAAAATCTACATTCAGTTGCATAACTTTTTCTTTATTTTTTACTTTGTCTAGAAAATTCATTCCGAATGTAATCCGAATTCCAGCTCTTTTGTTCCTGCTTCAAATTCAAGTTCAAATTCGGCTGACGATGCCGGACAATATAAATTATCAAGATGGTTCATCCAACAACTATAATATGCAAGTGGGTCCCAACAACTACAACGTTGATATTGAATCTCCTCCTGACGAAAACGGCACTGAAGGAGTTTCACTACACGAGCGAGGCACAAATCTCTCGGCTCTTTCAAATAGCCAACTTTTTGGTATGTTTTCAAACATGTTTGGCTCTCAACAGCAAATGATGATGAATCAATTCATGCACCAAGAACTCCCATCACAACTCACGGATCACGTCATACAAAAATCCGGAAGGAATCGGACGAAAAAGAGAAGAAGGAAAATCAAACAGGCACTTAAAAATATTTTCAATTCTACAATGTTAAATTCTACTGATACTTAATATTTTAACATTTTATTGATGAATTTGTAAATAAATGTTTTTTTCTGTATCCAAAGTCTTAAAGTTATTTTCATAATTTCTTTATTCATTTAAATAGTTAAAAAGTTTTTTTTGTTTTGTATCAGTTATCAGTTATCAGTTGAGTTGATAAAAAGCACATTTACAATTTACAGTTTACAGTTCAGTTGAGTATTGAATATTGAATAGAAAATAGAACATTTAGAAATAAAGAGAAAAACCAAAAAATGTTTGCAGGTCTAAAAAATACTTGATTAAAAATTTGTATGCAGTTGGCTTTTTTTCTATCCTTTTCAAGTCAAGTTATCAACAAAAACAGGTCGACAAAAAAGAAGCTGCAATATTTAGTCAAAAAAGAAGTTGTAACATTTTATATTTTATGCATTTGAGATTTGGCAAAATTTTCAAAATCCAGATCCGCATCGGAATTTTCCCGCACGCAGCTATAAATGACATGCGGTTTTTTTCATGTCTCCATTTCCAACATCCAATTTCCAAACGTAAAAGTACAACCTTTTAAATTTCTAAAAATGGCATCTTCTCCTTGAAATGAAATTTTTGGCACTGTTTTGGAATTTACCGCGTGACTTTAAATTTTTAACTTTAAGTCCATGGTTTATTCCCGCTCCTTTTAGATTTCAGGTTTTAGGTTTCAGATTTGACAGCTCTTTATAATTAAAAAATCCAGAGCGTCCAGATTTAAAAAGTGAGTATCAGATTTACAGCGACGGTAGTAACAAGATTTAGGAGAGTGAGAATAGTCTGTCGCACAATATTATAGGCACCGCCAACTTTACAGCTCAAAGGGCGCAGCGGCCTAAAATGTCTTCTACTCGCATGTCCGTATCCAGTCTTCCAAGATGTGCAAAATTTTTCAGAGTTGAGAATGACTTGAGCGCAGGGTGAATACAGGGCAAATTCTACAATGAGCCAGAAGAAGAAATCCATGGCGAAGGAGAAGAGGGCGATGGGCGGGAGGGTATGATTATATTTGACTACCATAAAAAGGGAAAAACACTGATTTCCTACATTTACAACCTTGAATATGGGGAAAAATACCCGGGCGAAGAAGGAATTAAAAGCTTTATTTAGGATCTGCATCATTTTGTAAATCCGAATGGCGCGGTCCGTCTCCAAAATAGTGGCCATTCTTAAACTTGGCAAGGATGTCTTTTTGTTCTCACTGTCACCGTCCAAAGCTGCCAGGGTCATTTGATTTATCCTCTTGACGATACCGTCCAGGAGGGACTTTTTCTTGTTGGCTGACATAATCGGAGATCTTGGTTTCTGCTTAATGCTGATGTTACTTTTATTGCTTTTTATACTGCTCGGTTTTATGTATTGATTGTCCACCTTCTTGTTCTCGTTTCGCCTAGAAAAATCCCAAATTAAGTTAAATTACAAAAATCCAAAATTCAAGGATATCTACGTTTTACTTCTTTTTATTTTTATTAATTTTTTAGAATTAAACGATAGTAGCTGTAGTATTATAATGCTAAAAAAATGGAGATTTTTTAGACATACTTGGAAAGGGATTTCATCCAGTAGTTTGTGCAGTTGGCATACATGAGAATGGGAAATAAGTAGACATGGATCACAGTCGACAACACATAATATTGATAGCTCTCCCACAGAGCGTAAATATAGACGCAATATCCTGGTAGCTCCACGCCAAAGACTCCCACTCCCATTTTAATTAGTGCCCAAGGATATCGCGGTTGATTCTTATTCGATAGGAAACTCAAGGTGCAGTTTATCATGGTTTGGGTGCAGGTGACGAAACAGTACAGAATTATCAAGGCGACTTTATCACCTCCCTTTTCATATTTAGTCCCTCTAAAATTTTCTTTATCTACAAAATAGGGGAAAAACAAGGTTAGTCTTTCCATTTTAAATTTTCAAAATGGCGGAAATTTTTTCATGGCCGCCATTTTGAAATTTTGAAACTTGATTTCAAGTCTCTAGACTCTAGATTCAAGATTCAAGACTCTGGAACTGTAAAATGAGCAACTTACATGTAAAAAAGTCATCTAAATGAATAATCTGATTCCAGAGATTGGCGAGATGTTGTTTATTTTGGCGGAGGAAGATTTGAAAAATGGTGACTAGAATATACACACTTAGCCATATAAAATCAATCACTAGGGACGTAACTTTTCCTGTAGTGACGATCCTCAGGATCCCGGAGTAAGTCGTACTCCCGATATAAAAGCAGGACCACCCAATGTGTAAATTTGTAAGGATAAAATTAGCTCGAGTTGTGATGACTTCAAAAGATCCAGATCTCACACTCGTATAAGAGTTCCTACTCACTGATGAACTTGTCCGACTCCTTAGAAATTTTATAGGAAGAGCGTTAATGGCCGCTGTGACACTAAAATACCACGACAAATACTTGTACGTTAAGTTCCTAAACATTGTTGCTGTTTTTTTCACTGGCACTTGGCACTATATTTTCTAGAACAAGTTCACCATCCGTCTCAATATCAATTTCACTAGCACTAGCACCGACAAGTTCAAGTTCACTTTTGAGGACAAATTGAAATTCAAGTTCAAGTATGTAGGGAAAAACCTCGGGTAAGAAAGAAAACGTGTGTCCCGTTTTGATGTTGGTTTTAGTTTTTTTAGCCTTCAGACAAAGACGAAGGCAAAGACAATAAAATTAATATTGCCTTTTGGCTGGCCTTCATCATTTTTTTTGGTTCTGGTTCCAGTTCTGATTCTGACTCTCGACTGAGAAGTACAAGTAAGTATATAAAATGTAAAATCAATATCAATAATTAATCATGAGTCTCGATTCTCGATTCCGAAGTATTGAGTATTGAGTATCGAATATTGAGTCAGTTTATTCATCCACTCACCAATCCAATCCAATCCATCGATCCGCATTCATTTCTACTTTCTACGTGTATTTGTTGTTGTTTTCTTTCTATTTTTTGCCAGTTTTGTATGTATACAAACAACAGAGGAGAATGGACAAAGGATAAATTTTGTGCAGGACATGTATTATGTATTATTCAAGGTATTTTTTTATGTATTTTATGCATTTTATATACCTCTTACTTTTTTATAGCGAGTCGATAAAATAGACTCGATAAAGTTGGTAGTTAATTAGAGTAGGATAATTAGCCAGCATCAATTAATTCATTGAGAATGAGAATGAGGAGAAATATATATAATCTATATCTATACGGGAATATGGAAAATGGGAAAATTAGTGTAATAATACTTTTGACGTCAATGCTGCCGACTTTTTGACTCCTAACTCTTAAAGTCTTGACTCTTGACTCTTGGCTCCAACTTTTCACAGTGTGTGGTCCTCAATTACCAAATGTACAAAAAACAAAAAACCGTCCAACTTCCAACTTCCAATGATCAAGTGTATGACAAATGACAAATGGCAAAGGAAAGACTGAACGGCAGTACTAAATACGAAAAACTCTAAACGCTACACCAACGACCAACCACTAATTTCATAATACACAACAAACATTAAATACTACAGAATAAAGAAACAGGAATGTTTAATGTTTAGTTTATTTTCCCCTGGTATTCACTCTTTTGTCATTGATTATTGATCATTGATCCGCGAATAACCTGAACTGGAAACTACAAAACTAGAAAAGCGAAAAGCCAATGAATATTTGTAGCAAAAGTAAATACAGCATACATTTTTTCTTCGCAGTTGGAAGACGCAAAAAGAACAAAGGAAATTGGCCTGTACTTAATTACTATTGGCGATTGTCATTGTCAATTACTACATGGAAAAATGTGTCTCACGTTGTTGGCTTACAAATTATAGACCGATAGACAGTAGAAAATAGGCAGATAGATTAGCCGTACAGAGAAAAAACCATCACAACTATACTTAATTTCTAATAAAGACGGAGCCATTAGAAATTTTAGTCAACGCGGGTGGCCAACTTCAACTTTGGTTTTGCAAATGCACAGATTTTTTGATATTTATAATGGACAGTGGGCGCAATATGCGTACTGTATATGAAACAGTAATGGTTATAAATAGCACATAAATTATAGCGGCCTTGGTATATGGATTTAACATTCAATTTCAATATCAAACATTATTCACCTGCTGCATAGCGTATCATTGCACTCCCTTCCATTTCCCTTGAAAATGTGATGAACATAAAATTGAATGGAGAAATTATTTACAACTTTCTCTCAAAATGTGCAATGCATTTGACAGCCCGTATAATAATCTCTAGTTGTAAAGATGGTAGTTTTTGACAGTGAAAGAATATAATCAATTATCAAGTCGAGGCTCGTATAGTTTATATTTACTTTGACTTTTTGTGTTTAATTTCAAATATTATATGCGTTCATTTTAGTATTGTTACTACTCCTAGGTTAGATTTGGACCTCGTTGTCTGTTAAACCAAAGCTAAATAAAAAAAAATAAATAAAAATAAAGGAAAAGGCCATGTTTCATGTTTATAACATGAAACATGGCCTTTTTGTTCAGATAAGCCTCGAAGTGTACAAGTCAAGTTGGTAAGCGTGTAGTATGTAGTATGTAGTATCAAATCCAACTATGAGAATGTCAATCAGTATATGGAAAAATTTCGTTGGTATACATATGAGTGGGGCATATGAGTGGGCCAACGCTTAATGCACATGGACATGGTTTTTGTGGAAAAATTACTCAGAATATATAGTCTAGTTTTATGTCCAAACCTCAAAAATGCCTTATACATTTTTATACAACTGGTTTGGCGTAGCAGCCAACAGTTTGGTTTTGGTTGTAATAGTCGCGGGATAACAACCAGGTGTGTACATAGGTGTTTACACACCTGCCGGTAACGACCTGGGTTCATATGCATAAAAGCGTTTTGGAGCCAAAAAATTAGTCTTCAATGCATCTTTTTAAAATTAATAAAGAAATGAAAAATTGGCTGTCAACGCAAACTTTTTTTATCTGTAGATTCTATGTGTTGTTTATTTGATTTCAATGCGTAATTTTCTACCTTTTCGGCACAAGTCTACTCAAACCTCAAACGGCTCAAACCATCATGCTTTCATACTTTACTCGTGTGTATTTAGATTTTTTCATTAAATATTAAAATTAAAAGTGCAAACAGATTTCGAATGTGCACCTCCTGAAACTTTGCAATATATCTTTAAGTGCATCTGCTTTTTTGTGAATTTGAAATTTGTTAATTGCTGGTAAACAGGTTTTTAATGCATTCTAAACTGCACATCATTCCCACTTTCAAATAACATTATTTAAGAGGAGGAAACCGGATGTGGATGAGTGTGCCATTTTTACCCCAGCCATTCGAAATTCAAAATCCACACCAAATAACTTTTAATGAAAACTTGTACTCTGTCCCAATTTTCGCACCGAAATATTACGATAAAAACTTGAACACAAGACAACAAACAAAATAGAAAACGAAACAATGGACGTTACTGTTAAATATCAATGAGATTTTTGGACTTGACTTGAGACTTGAGACGCTGTCATCGTGCTAAATGTCAATGACAAAATCAAACTGTTGGTTGTTGTCGCTGGTTTGAATTTAAACGCGTACAACTAGAACACAATTCAAGGTGACGACAGAACAATGGGAATTTCATGTCTGTTCCTGTCAAATCATTTATTCTATGCTCCAGTTTTACGACTCTAAAATGAAATAATGAACTTGCTATCCACAATGATACACATTAAATTTTTGCGCCGTTTTCATGGTATTCAAAATTTAAAAGCTTGATTTTAATTAGCAACATTTTAATTCCTGTCAAGTTAGCCAATTGAAAAATAAACAATCAGTCTTTTAATTTTCCACAGATTTTTATTCTACTTGACCCGACACTCAAAACGTAAAAGAAAAAGCTGCAAGTCAAGCTCAGGCAAAGGACAAAGTCCACAAGACACAAGACACAATATGTACAAAATACAAAATTAACGGAAATTCAGAGGAAAAAGAACCGTTTACCTCCCGTTTCCTCTACCGCATAAATGTTCTATCTTAAATTGTAACGTTCCTCAACAAGATTTGTCCTTCCTTTTCTTCCCTTCATCTAAACTCGAAGCTCAAAACTCCAAAACTCAAGATGGGACAGAATCATGCAGGAATGAATATTTTTCCTCTTCTCACACCAGAACATTCAACACATTAATTCGTAAGAGAGAAAGTTTCCTCTTGTCTCATCTCTCTTCTCCAATTTATTATTCACGTTACTCGTATCAAGTTTTCAAGTGTTGAGATGAAAAGGACATTAATTATTGTTCTGGCATGCTGAATGCTGAAGCTGCAGCAACACATGCAGAAAAGATGTGATAAAATAGTGTACTCCGTCTCTGTTGGCCTGACATTTATGTGGACCAAGATTCATTTTTTGTTTTCAAGTTTGCAGATTAACCTTTGACGTTTTTTAATTTCAAACCATATGATCCTTTCACGCTGGTATCTCGTGTACTGGGATCTGGGATTTCTGAAAGGAAACAATAGGTCATAAAAACTTTGATGAGTTTTGTGAAACAGCATTCACTCATTGCCTGTCTTGACCTTCTGGTTATTTTTTCACAACATTGTTGTCCACTACTGAAATGCGGAGGAGAACAGCGAACAAAATGGACTCAGAATGTTCTCAATTCCGCTGAGAGTTTACAACTTTTTCCTCCTGTACACTGTGTACTGCACACCATGCACAAAGTCGTAAAACATGAAAGACGACTCTTGACTCTTGACTCTTGTTTCCTAATGAAGCAGTCTATCCACTACTCGTGAAATAATCTCCATAAAAACTTTAAAAAATCAGAACAGCCAAATTGGGCAGAGGAAAAATCTGAAAAAAATCCGAGAGCCTTCTGATAGCCTTTGGTTAGCGTAAAAAAATTGGCGGGTTAAAAATCCGCCGTTTCGGCATTTTACAGCAGCAAATTGATTTTTCACGGGAAAATCAGGGTTTATTTATTAAGCAGCCAAATCGGCGGGTTTATGTCCCGCCAATTTGTTTACGCTAACTAGAGGCTATCAAAATGCTCTCTGATTTTTTTCAGATTTTTCCCTTGCCCGGTTTGGCTGTTCTGATTTTTTAAAGTTTTCACGGAGATTATTTCACGAGTAGTGGATAGACGCCTTGAAATATGAAATTCAGAATGAAAAAGGATGCTTTTTTAAATGGAGGCTTAGTACAGAAAATGTACGGAAATTGTGAATTGTGAGTAGAATCCACAGACAAAAAAAAATTTGTAGCGGGGAGAAAAAATTACTGTTTCCAGTATGTTGAATAGAGAAATGCTACAAAGTTATGGATTTGAGTTGAGGGATGAAAAAATATTGTTATTCATGTTAAAGATTCTAGCTTAGCTTATTCTGCTGCAACCCCAAAAGAACTGTAACAAGTTATTAGCCGTTGGAATAAAACTGCGAGAAACGTACAAGTTCTGTAGTTGGACACATGTGTAGTGTGTAGTATGTGCGCTTCGTTTCCAGCAGAATATTTGCTTACTATTGTATAATTATTCTATTAATTACTCCAGTCGTAGTTAAAGCTTGAAACTAGAGAAAGAACTCGAAGATGCTGTAGGTCTGGAATCTGGAATCTGGATTCTGGATTAAAATGACGACGGATGGAAAGTGGACAAATAATATGAAAATGGGAATCGGAAAATAAGTACATGAGTGAAAATGACTATAGATCTTCTAATATTCTAATATGATCATGCTCGCCATGGAAACTACATGTGTAGAAAGAAGAAAGTAGAAGCTGGTCAAATTGGAAAAGAGTATCCATATTTCTAAAATACTGAACTGAGATCGAGCCTTTGAGTACATTTGCCTATATGTACATACGCTATTTTCCAAGGATACGAAGAAATAATTATCTTTTTGTGAGAGGGAAGATGCCAGCTGTGAATCCGGCGGTTCAGCTTTTCATTTGAACTACCTATATATGCGTTGTTATGACGATTTTACATTTTACATTTTACAATTCAGCTAAAAAAATTATAGTTTGTCTTAAAATTTACTGTCATTTAACTAATTTAGTTGACTTCCCTTAACTCTTAACCACTGTCAGCAAAATATGATCTGTACTTTTTTTTATAACATTACCAATTGACGTTGTGTGTGTGTGTTTATGTAAGTACGTCGTCAAAGTCAAAATTACACTTTACATTTGAGATTTGTATATTGAATTGAAAATTGATCCTGTCGTGATTACAAATTAAAAGTAAATAGTCAAAATGGAGCATCATAATTGCTCAAACTGTAAAAATCAGGTGAGTTTTATACTCAAAATATAATTGTCTACGTTCTACATTTTTTTTTATTAATGTTTTATACATCACTCATTGCTTATAAATTAAAATTTTAATTGTGACTAACAACTTTTTAACTATGGATATTTTAATTTTTAAACAGGAGCAAAAAATAAGGAAATTGGCACATGCTCTGCAAAGCATTAGAGAGAAAATTCAAAATCAAGAGTCTTCAAGAACTTCATTATTAGAAATAATTGACAAAGCCAATGCTAATACAAATACAAATGACAATCAAATTGACTTGAGCCGAGTAAAATGTGAGAGAGAAGAAGAGAGCCAAGTGTCTCAGAGTGAAGATGTGAAACCCCCAAAAGTATCAAAATTATCCGAGTCAATTTCAAGTCAAGGATCAAGTCAAGATTTCTCACAGTCACAAGATTTATCTCTTTTACCATTGACACCAGAAGTCAAAGCTCTAACAAATAGTTTGGTGAGTATTAAAATATTCTTATAATTTTTTTCATGTATCATGTATTTTACATTGTTAAAAATGAGCTAAATTTTTGCATTAATCAATTTACTTTTTCATATATATAAAAAAAACAACAATAATATTGTTTTTGTTTTTATTTTATTTTATTCTACAGATTATTAGAAAAATCCTCAGTTTTTTAACCGCTCATGATTTACTCTCGTGTCGTCTTGTGAATCGTCAATTTTGGGAGGAGGGAACTCACACCCTACTCCTTCCCCGATTCGGACGTTCCATCTGCATTTCTTTCACGTGGTGTAAAACTCAGAATCAATTCATCCACTTCCATTCCCGTCGATCCATCCAGGATTTTCACACTGTCTACTCAAAGAGTCTAACCTTGGCTCAGTCTCACAACATCAATAATGGTTTTGGATTCCCCTGTACATTTTTTAGTTTTAATGGTGGGAATTTAAATGCATTTGACTCTGCCTGCTTCTTCCATCAACACGGAACCAGAATCAAGAGTTTAAAAATCTATTTAAATTTTGGTGCAGAACCAAAAACAAGTGGAGCTACACTTTTCCGTCTCTTTTTTGAATGGCTTCCAAATCTTCAATATTTGTCCTTGGGATGTCCAGGAGGACTTCCGGAACGAAGATTCCCCTCTTTTATCCCACGAAATCAATCAATGCCACCTCCAACTTTACCCAATCTCCGAATTCTGGATTTACAACGTCAAAACATTGATGGGCAACAACTAGTTGAGGATATGTTGTCACTCGCCGTCAACTTGGAGGAGACAATTGACCCAGCTCTGAATTTCCTGGACAAAATTATCATGACTCAAAAAGTGGGAACAGTTAAAATCATGGAATTGACAGTTGGTCCCTTTTCAAATCTAGGTCCTTTTTACCAATTATCAGAGACAAATCCTGCCCTAAAAGAACTTAGATTCCACTTTGTGGAGACATTTGGTTTCCAGGGACCAAATCAAACGGCAAAAGAAATCCTGGAGAATTTGTTTGAATCAAGTAAACACACGCTGGAAAAAATTGACCCATTAAATTCCATTGCAAGTTTTGAACAAATGGAAATTCCTGTGATGGAAAAGGTTAAATTTTTGTCAGTTGGGACAAAAAAAGCAATTTTACCCATCATTTTTGGTCAAGATCAGGGTCAAGGTCAAGGTCAAGGGGGGTTTGAAATACTTGAAGAAGCCATTTTACCCGAAAATATTCACATGACGGATATTTTCCCATTTTTAGAGGAAATTCACTTCCGCTCCTACAGACAAACTTCAAACCTCGTCCAAATATTTACTCTGGAAACGACAAGACCCCACATGAATGTAAAACGAGTCACACTTCAAATGTACAATCTTCAGGTCGATTGGTTAAGGGAACTGAGTTTATTCTGTCCAAATGTAAAATCCCTTCATATTGACAGAATCAAAATGGAAGATCTTTCGGATATTTTAAAATGTGTATGGAGACATTTTCAGGGACTCGGAGAACTTTGTCTATCCATAAATTATTGGCACAATCCTTTCAACTCTCTAAATGTTTTAAATGCGGTCGACTCGGCATTTACAGGACATTCCGTGGAAAGAGTGAATCATTTGAGAACCGTAGAATTTGATGACTTTTATTTGACTCATGAGGGAGTTGAATTTCCTTCGATTTTAGCTATGAAAGGTAATTATTCATCATTATCATTTTTTATTATTAATTATTGTGACGGTTGAGTTTTGAATATTTTCCTATTTTTCGTATCGTCTAAATTCTAAATCATTAAAAATCATCCGACATGAATTCAATTAATGGGCTTTTTTTTTTTATTATTTTACAGAATTAAAATATTTCAAGCTACACATTGTCTTTCCAACCTTCAGCTACAAACCAGTGATCTCAAAAGTCTCTGCATTTTACGCATTCAATCCCATGGTCAAGAGACAACAATTAAAAGTGGACATAATTTCTCCTTTTCCAGTTCCAGAACTTATTATAATTTGAGATTTACAATAGTTTTAAAATGTTTAAACAATACGTATTTTGCAAGTGTTTTTTTGTATACTGTGACAGAATTTCCAGAATTTTAAAAAGAAGACCAAACTAGTATAGACAGTAGACAGTCAAGTGTATAGGTATAATAGTAGTTATTCTTAACAGTCAAAAATCAAAAATATATTTGAGAGTGCATAAAATACGATGTTTTATTATTCTTTGAGTGTGCAGCTATTTTAATATCAGATGATTATATCAAAAAGTACAAAAATATGTGTAAAGTCGTCATTTTACGTGTTACGTTTAAAATTTGACACGTTATAATTTATAATAATATAATGTTGCACTGTTAACAATGAAAAGTACAAAAATACCTAGAAGATAGAAAAATAAAGTTGTGACTGTTGTTATTATTATTGTACAAGAAAACGACGTTGTACTTTGTCCTGTGGTTTTACACATTAATCATTAATTGACTAATACAAAAACAAAACCGGATGTTGATAGTATTTAATTTTTGTGCCTTTGCATTTGCTTAGCTCAATTTACGTTTTTAGGTAAACCAAAGACATGCATAATAATATAGAACACACAATTATATTTTTCCAATTTTCAGAGCCTGGAAACGAAAGTAAGGGCATTCGTAGATTTCCTGAGAGCGCTAGCGGTGGATTTATAATTCACATGTGATTTCGCATTCTGAATTCTGAAATCTGAATTCAACCGACAAAACACCGGAGCATATACTAAAATAATTTATTATTATTACTTTAGACAAGCTCTTGATTAAAAGTATAATTGTAATTGTGTATCATTTATTGTTAAGTCTCCTGTCATTTCACCAATTTGACATTGTCGTTGTGTAGTGAAAATGGAAAAGGAAACGGGAGTCAAAAAGGTGAGGATAAAAATATATTATGCATTATGCATAATTTGCTGTATTTGTGATTTGTGAACACAGACTTCATACTTCATGAGTATTTATAATTATTATTAAAAATAATATGAGATGGCAGATTACAAATTAGTTTATTTTTGTTAATGTCTTTGTATGCAGAATATGAATATGAATGGACATGGAGAGACGACGTCAACTTCATCAACATCAATGTCCGATGGGTCAAATCACACAACAGAGAGTGAAATGGAAGTAGGAAGGGCTAGCAAGAAAATTAATAGAGATGAATTATCACATCCTCCAAGTCAAGTGGAAGCTGGTCCAAGTCAAGGTCAAGGGTCAGAAGTCAAAGAAGTCTCAATGGATAATTTGCCTCCAGAGGTAAAAAAAATGAAACTAAACTAAAACGCTGAATTTCTATAATAATATTATCATTTTCATTTTGAGTCACAAAAGAAATAGAGGAAAGTCACAATTCAATTTTAAATATTATTAATTATTTTTTTATTGTTGTTTTTTGCTTAGATGTTGGCAAATATTCTAAAATGTATGGATACACAAAGTCTTTTAAAGTGTAGACTTGTCAATAGGAACTGGTGTGAAGTTTCAAGTGGGATTTTAACCAAGAGACCTAATGCTGGAATTCATTTTGAATTGAATTCTAAAAATGAATTTATGTGGCGTGCCTCTCAAAAAGGACGAAGAAGCCTAAAACAGTTTTTGAAATCGATGAAGCAAACTAAACACAACCCTTATTCTCGTTTCATCTTTTCCGTCACCAAAAATTCATCCCAATTAGAAGTTTTTGATCATAAAGATTTCAAGGAATTTCTCTCCGATTTTGCCTCATCAAATCAGAGAATCAAAAGCCTCACATTCGACTGTGGTGCCGTGGAGTCAATGGAAAATTTTAAATTTTTCACAGCAAAATTGGGAGATTTACTCCTAAATAAAATTCCATGTCTGGAAGAACTGTATTTATTTCTTCCATGGTCAATTCGGGCACCAGAACTCAAATTATTTCCCACTCCTCCGGAAGAACAAGATCCAGAAATCGAAGCAAAAACAAATGTAGACAAAGTTCCAGATCCAGCTCAACCTCAACTTGCTAATTTAAAAGTGCTTCATTTTGTAAACACAACGATGTCAGATTACACTGAAATTGTGAAGGATCTTCTCTGGGCTGCAGTAAATTTGTCATGGTTTCGTGCAAGTGTAAATAATTTTGAGGATTTGCTACGTCTTCACTCACTAGGAAAACTTGATCTTCTGCGAGAGACTGAAATTAAAATTGATGACCGATTTTTCTCCTCCGTCCAAAATGATAAAAATTTATTGCCGCTACCCAAATTAGAGAATTTGAATCTGATGATGAGCTTGTCAGCATGTGATAAAATTGTTTTACCTCCAGCTACAATTTTCCTTGCAAGTCTCTTTGAATCCTGTAAAGACACTCTGAAAGTTTTGTCTGTCGAACCACTTGGATGCTTGTCCAATCTTCAGCTCCCGATCTTCAAAAATCTCCGGAAATTGAGTATTCAACAGCTCTATACCTCGAGTGGGTTTTATGAACAACGGGTTTTTCCTTCTGGAGTTCGATCGATGGATATTTTTCCAGCTGTGACTGATTTAGGTATGGTCAAATAACAAATAGCAAATATGAAAATGGTTTTGATACTGAGTTTTAAATATTTTCTCATGAATAATAATAATTATTATTGTATTTCTAAAATGATGCTTCGAATGAAAATCAAGTTGCTTATCCATTTTTTATTTTTTACTGTATTAGATTTGGCTGTGAGGAGTTGGTCTGATGCTTTTCCTCAAGAAGATTCCATCCCTCTTCTCCCAAGAGTCACAACTCTTAATCTAAAGAACCGGGACTACGATGCAGATGTCATTTCAAAATTGGCTTCCATGTGCCCAAATCTCAAAAAACTAAAGATAGAAAAGTACGGTGACGATCCAGAGGATGATGATGAATTTGATGATGATGAATACGATGAGTACAAGCATAAAACTCCACCGTCGCTAAATTTTTCACTGGTTGGTGGTTCCATTTGGAAGTACATGAAACAACTTGAGTCTTTGGAAGCTGATATCGACGTGGATGACGCAGCACATATTCCTGCCTTTTTGGACTCATGTTTCACTGGAATTTCCCAGGTAAATTGTCATCGTCTTTATGAAATGACCAAGAAATCCAAAAAATCTCAGCAGCGAAATTTTCAAGCCAAAATTGAAGAGATGGCAGTGAGAATCAAACCTTCCATTTTGGACATGCAAGGTAAAATATGTAGATGAAAATAAATTCTCCATTTTAAAAATCATTTACATTATAATGATGCTTTCCATAATAATTATTATTATTCTGAAATCAAATGACGATCAAATTAATTATTGTTTGCTATTTTGTTGTTGTGAATGTGTCGACAGATTTGAAGAGATTAATTATCAATCCATACAAGGGGAAAAAATTGCTGGACAGTAAAAAAGAATTTTACTCAAAAAAGTTGACGTGGATTACTCAAGAATACGCCTTCAAGCACATGCCACATCTTAAACTTTATGATGACTGAAGGAGACTGGAGACTGAGAGTAAATAATAGTAAATTTATCATAAATTGTAAATTATGAATCATGCTCCTGCCAAAAATGGCAGTTTTCTATCCATTTTATTTTTATTAATAATTATTAAATTTCCTTCCCACTTTAATAATACTTTTTACTTTTTTTGTATACTTTTTGTATTTTGTACAACTTTGTATGAGTTTTTTATCTCCTTTTTTATTTTTTATTTGCAAATATAATGTTTCAATATTTTGTGCTATGACTTGTGAGTTGTGAGTAATCTTTTGATTGTATTGACATAATTGGATGAGGAACAATAAAAAAAAAATAAAACTGCACAGTGTTTTTTTTACTTACATAGTTATTGCCTTCTATTCTTGTTTATACTTTATATTTCATGTGAATGTGTCCCCAGTGTCTTTATGGCTTGAGGAAATATTCCCAGAAACATTCCCAAGTTCATGGATTTTGGTAAATAGTTTCGTGTGGTCAAAAGTCTAGGCATTTTAGTTCTCTCATATACAATTATGACAGTAATTAGTATAATAAAATCTCGAAGCTTAATTTATTCCCGTTTTGCTTTTTTAATGAGTGAAGATGCCGAAGAGTAAAAATTAGAGCGAAGAAAAGACAAACATTAAATATGTGAATGCGATCCACGGAAAATTAACCATGTTCTGCCTTTTTTGTCATTATTTTTGTTTTAATACTTCATTTCGACATTTCACCACATTTTATTATTATTATTACATTATTATTATTGTTTATTATTACTACAAGTTTAAATAAGTTTGAAAAATTAAATTCAACTATAATGTTTTTCACCCATTTCTATTTGTACACAGACACAAAGTAGATTAAATGGACGTCAAGTTAGCCGCAAGCCGCAATTGCGGCCAAAACGTCAAGTTAGCCGCAAATAATTTTTTTACATAAAACAGGTTCCACGCCCATCCCCACCTCGTTTGGGGAGTGGCCTAAGTATTTTCACATGTTTCCAACACCTCAAAAAATTCCAAAACATATCTGAGTGCTAACGTA
>JAQGBH010003576.1:0-19412 GCA_034698265.1 Sminthurinus aureus
CAGGCGGCGCATTTGTGCGAATTTTTCGGCGAAAAAATACAGCGCAGAAAGTTTTGATAAATATCTCTTAGAATCCGTTGACAAAAGTTAAAAAAGTTAAAAACTGTAAAAATGGTGCTTGTACCAAGTCAAGCTAAAACAGCACTTTTACCATTTTTTGCCGTTTTTCAATTGGACCCTGTGGGTTACCCTTAGGTGATAGGGGTATGATATAGGGGTCAAAAGTCTTAGAATTTCCTCTAGTATTTAATAAAAATATCAAAAAAATTTTACGAATTTTGTTGTTCAAGTCCATGTGAATCGAAACCCAACTTACTCATATACGAACAAAGTGATTGCTTTTATACACATTTTGATACACAGGTTTTATTTGAACAAGAAAATTATTGATAATTGATCATGAAATACATTTTCATATGAAACAATATTTTTTTCATCCTTTTTAAAGATTTGATTCCACAATGCAAGGGGAATGATGATATTTTCTTATTGCTAATGGCTGCCATCTCAAATTTAACATTCCTCGAAGTCTCTTCTGTGGATATTCTCCGACGATACAGAACAATTTCCTTGATTATCAATGCAGTGGAAGAGAATCCAAACTACTCAATTTTCATCTTGGATCATGTGAGAAATCCTCATTCATCTATTCATAGGATGCATAATGAACTTCTTTTTTTGCAGTTTATCACAGAAATTTTATTGTTGTTTTACATTGTTTAATGTTTGTTTGTTTTTTTAAAAAAAACAAAAAGGTTGCTACAATTCTTGCAAATATGGCGAGTTCTGAGACTTGTCGTAAGGATATTGTGATCAGTGGTGGAATTCAAGCTCTTTATCGTTTTCTCCAGTCCCGTTCAACACATTTGGAATCTGCAAGTGAAATTGCAGCTTGTGAGAGATTACAACAAAAATCCACCATCGCCATTTCAAGGTTAGTTCATGTTATAAAAAGAGAGAATATAAAAGAAGAGAAGAAGATGGTTTAATGACCGATATAATTTAACCTTGAGCTTTTACCTCCTCAAAACTCAAAACTCAATGCATGCAGAAAAATTATGGGCATGAATGTCTCAGTCACATGTATTGTGTATTCAATATTGAATGTTGAATGTTCATGTGTCCATCTTTTTACTAGTATTCTCATCTTCTCGCAATGTTTAAAGCCCATATCACATTGTGTTGACTGTTAACGCATATTCATGAAATATTTAAATTTATGAATTCACCTTTTGATCTCCAAAGAATCAAACATGAAACGGCCTATATTTTCGCTTCATCAACAAATATAATTTTACATAGTTTTTCTCTACATCCCGTTTCATTTGAGTTTTCTCTTACTGTATAATGTATGTATAAATTTCTCTTAAAATTGACTTGACTCCGTTACAATTTTTCAGTAAAAATCACATGGCCAAAACATGTTTCATGTGTTTCTCTATTAATTGAATTGAATTGACTTGATTAATATAGACTCTGTAACGAGGATGGCGTCGCTCAAATGTTTATCGAGATGAACGGGATTCAAAGAATGATTCAACTTTGTCGTCAGGAGAAGGAGCGATGGTATTCGGATGGTGTCCTTTTGGCTTGTTTGGTAAGTCTACAATTTACAATGAGAACTGATATACAATATACAAAAGTTAACATAAAATTTTCCTACACATGTATTTAAAATAAATTTTATACATATATGGCGAATACCAAATATACCTACCACAAAAAAATCAGCAGTGAAAATAATATAAAAAACGTGATTTATATGAAAAATAGAGTAGAAATTGGAAATGAAACCCAATTGGAAATGAAACCCAATTGAATGTACACACATTTTATACACGCATATTTATTGTGATTTTCTTTGTTTTTTTCTTTGTTTCTTGCTCCTTTTTGTCAACTATCAAGGCTACACTTCGTAAGTTGGTCACAGCGGTTAGTGGTAACGGCGGGCGTACGGAAGCAATTCTAAAAGGACTACATGCTCAAGATTTGATTGAACCTAGATTACTCGATTCTTTCCTTCTTTACTCGTCCAGTCGACAAGAATCCTATGTCTAATGTCTACTGTAAAGGAAGGCATATCCATAATAATATAATTGTGGAGAATACCATAAACTCTACTTCCATTTTTTTCCTCCTTAAAACTTTTTGTTTGTATAAACTAGAATAAATCATGAATTTTTTGATTATCCATTTAAATGTTTTAAATGGATACACTATGTACATTGTGCACACAATTTTAAATATGTTAACGTACTTAAATATTTTTACTCTTTTACTAGTATTCACTTTTGATTTCCAATTTTTAATAAAGAATATACATATAATATTTAGGATCCAGTTTTTTCCTAAAAATGATGATCTGCTTTATACTTTTTTATTTTTATCGTTACATTTTTTTATATGTTGAAGACTAAGACTGTTTATATGGATCTAAAATCTAAAATGAATGAACATGTATATAAAAAATAGCAATTAAAAATATTTAAACATGTACAAAAATTATGAAATAAATATAATGTTATGTATTTTACTTATTCCGTTGTTAATAATAATAATGGTTATTATTATAATTGTGAAAATATGCCTTTAAATGGCTGTATAGATATATATTGTATTAGGATACAAATGATTACGAGAGAAAATATTAAAGCGACCACATAAGTGCTATTATGAAATACATATATATATATAACAAATTATTGATTGTTATAATAAAATATTGTATACCTTTTATATTTTATGAGCAATGAGCAATAATTACAAAGACAAATATATATATGCAGTTTACATCAAATAAAATATTATAATGAATTGATCAGTTGTTCAAGGATTTTTATGGCATTTGAAATTAAAAACTTTCGAATATTTACACAAAGTCAAATATATATGAGACTTCATGAATTTTGTGAAGTAACTATTATGAATTATGAATTACACATGAAGAATCAAAATTATTTTTTACCTATTAATTAGTTTTTTGTGTAATATATTTTCTTTTATCAAAGCTCAGGAACTATAAAGTATAGCGATCTGTCTCCTCTGTGTATATTTTCAGTGGTCTAAAAATAATGTAAAAATCCTTTTCATGTTTAGCATTTTTACTACATTAAGAATTTCAAAGCAGACGAGAACAATTATAACTTTTTTCGTTTTTCATGTAAAAAGTTGATTTTAAAATTTGCAGTTTGTGTTTGCTACACACGTTTATAAATTTATACAAAAGCCTTCTGATGCTATTTACTTCCAACTTTTGAGATACACACACAAGTACATATTGTAAGATAAATAACTAGCATAAATTATGCTATCATAATTTACAACATTTAATATTTTGTGCTAGATAAAGATTATAAACTTGAAAAAAAACACGTTATATATTTCTATACCATATAAAAGCGGAAACGCTAAGGTTGAATTTTAAGAAAATTTTGATGAAATGACAAGTATTTGTACATAAATAATATAATGACTGTACACTTTACACTTAAATGTACATAATATAAGAGGAATTTATAGATCACATGAGTCAAAATAAATGATGCCATTATTTGTGATAACTGACCTTACTCTACTTTTTAAACATTGACTGTTGAGTGCACCTGGAATTTCATTACAAACCAGATACTAGATACGAGACACAACTTGCTAAGAATCAAACAAACAAGCAACAAGCACTCTGTAAACACTTATTTATTATGCATATTTTTAGTCTCAATTTTCCCTATTTTGGAAATAGGTACCCATTCGCATTCTCATCAAAGGCACATACATATGGTACATAATGCATAATGTTGGCTCTTTTTTATACATTTCTCAAAGCAGTGTTTTCCAGTGTTCTCGTGAGACAGAAAACTCTTTTCCTACCTTTTCTCACCGTCTCCTTTTTTTGCTAATTATTAATTTCATACTTACATTTATACGTATTTTCCTTACTGGAGTTTCTTTCGGGTTCATCTTTCATCGTGCATCATACACCAAGACTTTCAGTTATTGTTTTTAGAATTTTGACTTGTCTTTTGTGTGTCAATAGTCAATAGTCAACATCAAATTGATTTATCAAACTAGACGTTTCAATAGTGCAATAAACAATGAAAATATCGTTTATTCTCCATTTCCTCGCAAATTCAATTATGAAATCACAAAAATTAATCAAACAGCTAAAATATCATCTATAATGGTGTTGTTTACCTCTGTCGCCCCGTTCATAACTCATGGCTCATGACTTATGTAGAATGAACCCGTTTTGATATCTATTTTAATTTCATGTGTTTCATGACAACTTCCCAAAAATACGGAGGTGGCAAAGGAAGGAAGAATGAAAATGTCCTCGTGCTTCATCATATGTTGAATTTTAAAGTCATTGCTCGATTACAATGGAATATAAATAAAATAATGACCATTTTGTTATTGTTATAAATCATATTATGGGAAATGGGCAGCATCAATTGTCAGCTGGAAAAATGTTGTCCTATGTGCCTATGGTATACGTCATGTGTAACATGGTTGCAGATTGACATGTTACATGTCAAATTTATAATTTTGAATGGGCATTATGTATTGTGTACATTTCGCAAATTCAAACGATAATCATAAATATCTGTAATATTTATTATATTATATTATATTGTTTATTGAAAATTGAAAATCGCATGCATATTTAAAATTTCAAGTAATAGATGCATATTTGATCATTGATGTACACTACATAATACATAATACACAACACACACTCATCACTCAACGTTCATCGTGCATAAATGATTCATGCTCATTTTTCCTCTTTTCAATTCACAAGTTTCTATCATATGGTTGTCTTTGGCTCTCTTTGCTCTAAATTCTAAATCGTATGCATGTTTTTCTGTTTTGTGCATATTTTTTCGAGGTGAAGGTCGTACATTATGAGTTCATTGCATCTGAAAAAGAATGACGATTAATTTCATATTTAACTCGTTGTGTATACATAATACACCCAGATATATGCATTATACATGCATAAAATGCAATGTAAAATGTAAAGTCATGTACAGTTTTTTTCTATAAGTATATGAACCTCTTTTACTCTTTGTGAGCGGTGACAGTTTTTGCAGTTTACATTTTTCAGTCCTCTCTCATCATCACGATGTGCATAGCACACAGATGTTCAGATTTGCAGATGTAAGAATAACATGCTTGCCCAAAACACAAACGTTACACACTACACACTAAACACACAACATCATGTGTAATATGTCATATGTAAATTGCTCTTCAAAATGGACTCCGGACTCTTAATCTTCTATAAAATGTAACCACAGAGCCCACAGTAGTATTGAGGATTGTACAAACGTCCTAATACTTTGTATGGTATCGAGGATCGAGTAAAGAGTAAACTGTTTCAGTTTTCCTCATACGTGCTCACTCACTATTCACGACTTTGCGAATAATACGAGGCTGTTTTCATCCAGCCTTTTTTCGTCACATCATCATCATGCCCAGTTTCTCTCCTATTTCGTACACCAACCACTATGTACTTTGTGTACACACTGTATGGTATAATATATTGTATAATGTGTAGGTTTTGGGTTGTAGGCACTACATCTAATGATTCATAGGTGTATGAAAAGAACGTAGTATGTAGTATGAAAAGTATGAACTGTTGAATATTGAAGACGAGTTGAACTGTTTGAAGTTTGAAGTCAAGGTAAGTCAAATGAACTAAAGGAGGAAAAGTTCTCAATTATTTTCAAATGAACGAGCTTTGAACGTTCCAGTGTCATAGTATTCATTTTTTACTACTTAAATGTTAAACGTTCCAATGCCTTTTATATGTATAGTGTACATGAAGTAATACAAAATTTCATGCAATAATCATGCTATGTGCTGGAATTCCAGTATCATGATGTACATATACATTTTTACTGTAGTTCAAGTTCATGAAGGGTTATTTTCTCATATGTATATATATGCGTGGGGTATTCTCTTTTTACGTGTGCTGTGTGCTCACAAAACAGTACAAAAGAGTTTATAGTTATTACTATTGCTATACTGTTCTATAATAGCTACTATAATAATTTATAATCGACTGGTAAAATATTTGTCTTTTGTATGTATAATAAGAATAATATTGATATAGTTAAATGACGCATATAAAACTTGCATTTGGATGTGTGAATGGGATTTTCTAAGTTTAAGGTTTAATGCACCCAGTTCAAAATTACTAGTACACAATACAGAGTGCAAACCAATTAATCGGTAATCGGTAAATCATATGTATCATCATCCTCATCAAGGAAAATATACACACTATTTTTTTAGTGTGCGAAAAACCGGGTGAAAAAACATTGGTAAAAATGCATACTAGAAGTGATAAAGATTGAATTTTCGATTTTCGATTCCAGTAAAAAAAATATCTACTACTAGTTGATTATTTTCCGTAACGAAAATGATAACATAACGACATTGTAAATTGAAATATCTATGTATGTTAATTTGAGTGAATATGATTTAAGTATATGTGATCAAGAAGAAAAGAGTATTATAATTTTTCAGAAAAATATATTTCTCATTTCTTACGGATGGATTATGGGAGTCTTTCTGAATTCTGATTTCTGAATAATTATAAATTATCAAGTCTACTACTTTTTTTGTAATTGATGGTAATAAACCATAATAGAATAAAACTTGTATAATTTTGTTCATTTTCCTCATTCAAGTTTGAATAATAATGATAATGATAATGATAATAATGAAAAATGATGATGAATGATAGTGCAATCTTTTTTTTATAACATGATGTTTCAGATTTCAGAGTTCTTTGACTTTCTCCTCTCAGTTCATCGTTCATCAGTAGCTCGTATCTCTCATCTATAGTTCACATGCAAAATGCAAAAGCACATAAATACTAAACACCGCAGTTCTTCAACTATATATATCTCCAAATCTATAAATAATAAATGCTAAATATGCACAGAATTTTCAACGCAACTTTAAATAGATTCATGAGAAAAATATTATACTTACGGAACTGATAGTATAATTAATGTTAAATGCATAATAATATTATTATGACACACTGATACAGTGTAGAGTGTAGGGGTTAGATCGTGCTACTGCCCCTGATACGCTTCATAATGCATAATACACATCTTGTTTTTAAAATATGAATTGTGCATACATAATATATTACTGGATTACACATTATAAATTATAATATATGATTAAAAAAAATTGTACAATACACAATACATTGCTTATGTAATGTATATTATATTATGGAGAATGGAGAGAGAACTTGCTGAGTAAACAAAAATAAAAACATGACTGCATACCACATTATAAATTATCAAAATCCGATTGATATTGATATTTTTCCTCCATAATATAACCGGATCATTAACATGCGAATGCGTATTATGTCTGAGAAAAAAGGTTGTTATACAAAGTACAACACGATTTAAGTAGTCGCTATATTCGCCGTCAACAAAGATGATGGTTAAAATTAAAACGATTGACTTTACTTTATACTTTGATACATGATGTTTTTCTTCTGTTCTTTCAACTCAAGTCAATGCACTTTGTGAACAAGGAAAGACGGGATGAAAATTTTTGGTTGAGTGTTGAGTGTGTGTGGAGATTTTAGAGTTTGGAGAATGAAAAGAATCATTATTGGAACATGAGTCCTTTTTTTGGTCAAGAGTTTAAAATACAAGTACAAGATTATTATCCATTATCTTTTATCCATGCACAAGCAGTATTTTCAGCATTTATACAACTTTTGTGATAATCTTTTCTCAACAGTTGAGAAAAACACACGATGAAAAAGTTATTGTGATAACCAATAACACCAGTTTTGTATAAATTTATACATTGTATATTGTATGCTGTGTATTACTGTGAACTGTGAATAATGGATGATGGATAATGAAGAACATTTTACGTCGTAGTTTTAAAGGTTATTATCACCATGTTATTTATGAAGAAACTAGAAAGAATACATGTAATTAAAAAAATAGTCAATTCATGTTTATTGTACAGAGATATTAACTTGCATCTGATTCCTGATTTGAAGATGCTGATATCAATTCTTGACTCTTGAATATTTTGACTCATCTTTACATCCACATTTGATATTTTTATAATATATAAAAACATTATCTATATCTGGCATTTAACAAATTGACAATAATAAAAATTATAATTTTACAGGGATGGTTGAAAGTTGAAACACGCTGATTAAAAGTCTCACTGTGTTCGAAATTTTTCAGTTGACTCGGATGAACATACACATAACACATATTTGATGTACATTTTTTATGATAAAACTGATAAATGGTGAATGTCTGTTAGTAAAAGGAAGTCTAATACAAAATACAAAATAATGTAATGTGATGTTATGAAGAATTTACAAATGTTAATGCTCGACAAAGGAAAGATTTTTAAATATTAAATTATTTTTTAGAGTCTAGCATCTAGAAATTAATGAAGCATATTTACAGACTAGAGACTACGAGAGAATAGAAAAACAGACATTTCACACATACAAGATACGAGACGACTTGCTGACGGTCCGCTGACGTAAAACATGGACACTTGTATAATAAAACTTGTGTGTCTCTACTAGAGACTCTCTAGACTATATATAGTTGATGCAACTTGATTCTATTGTACGTGCTATTCAGTTTTATTCCAGGTTAGTCGTCCTGTAGTATTTATTGACATTTCATTTTTTCCACAAAAGGCGACATAAAGATACTAAAATTTAAAAAATATACTAGTCTTAAAAGGTAAAAAGATATTGTAGAAGCTGAAAAATAAAATAAAAATTATATAATATTATAGTGAGATGAAAATTAGTTAGCTGATCTTCTTTTTTCCACATCTAGTAGCTTTTTTTAGCATTTATAATTTATAACAAGTTATGTGATGCTTGCATTGGAGACTAGAGTGTATAGTAAAAGCTATAAAAATATATGAATATGAAGTATAAAAACGTTCCAGTCATCATGATTTTTTTACACGTGAAAAGTTGAAACTTGTATCTCGTATCTCAAGTCTCAAAAGACTCAAGACTCAAGATTAAGCTTACTTTGCCAAAAAAACTAGAGCTTGCTTGTAATAATAGATCTTATACAAAATAAATTGCATTACCAATTATCCATTACCCAGTACATGAGTGCATTAAAAATATGATATGATATCATGTCTATGTACTATGTACATTGCGCATTATATATGTGTAATCACACAATTTACTATGATAAATATAAAATTTACTGTGCATATTTATATATGTTGTACACCGCAATTAAACAAAGATGTTTTAGAAAAAAATATGGACAGCCATATAAATAAATTTCTGGTGGGTAATTGCAAATTGTAATTCAGTGTTCAGTGTAGAAATGGTATAGAAATTACATGTGATCTTGAAGAGAAGAAAGATAGGACAAGATGTAATAGACTAAAGAGTGTAGAGTATAGAAAAAGCTGCTAAAGTGCATCAATAGAAACTATAGAATCTAAAAACTGGAACGTGTATAAGTATGGATGGAATATTTTCTCATAAACCTATATAACCTATACGTGCATATACATTTATGCAAAAATATTGCAGTCATGCATTTTCTATCTATCAGATTTTATTTATGGGTAGTGAGTAGGTATAGAAAAAGAAGTACAAGACACAAGACGATGAAGGTGAGGTACTGGAGGATATATAGAATAAATGAGCATTAAATTATATATATGTGCAATTATGCACATGTATGTATGTAATATGCAAGTGTATAGAGTATATAAAAATGCATGCAAACATTATCTATTCCCATTTTCCATAGATTCATTTATGTACAATATACAGCTGTGGCTGTAGCTGTGGATGTAGCTATTCAATTTTGAGATGCAATAAAATACTTTGGCTAAATAAAAAAAATATGTGGGTAACTAGTGTGTGTTGTTGTGTGTAGTTGTTTTTAAATCTAAATGTGCAGTGCAGAGAATGTAGAATGTAGAATATTGAGTATAGCGTATAGCATAAAAAAGAAGCATGCAGAATGTAGAATGTAAGTATTTAGTTAGTTTTCTATAGCACATACTACACACACAGTTCGTTTTAAAATCCTTCACCCTTTGGCCTTGGTATTTCATTCAATGTCATTTGAAGCTACAGTAGAGTAGAGCAGCACAGAATATCTAGAATCTAGAATCTAGAAACTAGTTGGAGAAAGAGAGAGAGAGAGAGAGAGAGAGAGTTTTATCTCCATAATATGTAACTCCTGTATACATCAAATGCATAGTAATAGTGATGATGAGTGCAAGAGCAGATATTACGTATATATATAATATGCATCAGCATCAGCTGAGAACGCACTTTTGGCCATTTCCCCAGTTACTTGCATATGAAAACTCTAAACACTAAAATTATACCACAATAATTCCAACTGCCAACTACTATGCCATGTGTACATTGTGCATGTATGCATATTTATTATGTACAGTCAACAGTCAAGTCAAGCCAAGCCAAGCCAAACCAAAGTCAAGCCACAGTCCACAAGATCATCATTAGGTACTTGCAAATCTCATCCCAAAGGAATTCTCCATGTGCAAGCTGCACATAATAAATAAATATTATTCTTCATCTTTGCATGTGTGCCCCCACATTGCACTCCACTGTACATTGTACATTGTACGTATATCATACATACTGCATACTGCATACCACGTACATGTATGTAGGTAATGCATAATAATAAATACATAGTAATTTTGTTATTTTGTATCTATCAGTTCAGCCATCATGGATCTTCACCAACTTTAAACTCCTTGTTTTTTATTTAATAAAACGTTTCTTCCTTTCAAACTTGAAACGTTTCAAATCTTCAGTCATCATCTTTCGTTCTCTCTTCTCTGTCACTCTTTACTCTATAGATACTCACACACACGCTTCCCAATTTTCAATGCCCTTCTTTTCACCTATCTTGTCCCATGTGCAAAAGTGTGCGTGGTAACACAAGTCATAACTCTTTTATCTTTTATGTACGTATGAACACGATCATTTCATTTCATTTCGCTTTCTTTTCTGCCTTTTCTCTTTCTTTCTTTCTTTTTCTTGTTCTTCACCTTCATCTTTTCTTAATATTATTACGATTTATATTCAAGCACATGACTCTATACTGTATAGTGTATCCTTTATTGACGCCTGGAAAAATTTGATGTGCCATAAGTCATAAGCCATAATATACGTAAAACGTAATATCCTTTATTACATTTTGCTTTGCTTTTGCACAGATCTGAATACTGAATACTGAACAGATCAACACAACAGGAATTAAACAATAAACAACATTTTGGATTTTCAATACCTCTTAAATTTCAAGCTTCAAACCATCAAATCCAAAGAATGTGACATCATCAGTCATCACTCATCATTCATCATGTATAATAGAACCACACACACAACATTGGAATAACACCAACAATAATCTGATGTTATACTACACCTATAAAAATATTGCGACATTATTTATTATAGACAGAAATATTTATTTTCTCTATTACGTGGGCGAGTGTGGAAAATGAGTATGAAAAATCATAAAATCAAGTTGAATACAGTACATAAAATACGGCAGACCATTTGCGTACAATTGTACAATGTAAATGCAATAGAAAATGATGTAAAATGTAAAATGTCCATTCTTCTTTCGCACCTAGATGTAATTATAAATTATTATGACCACATGTACAAAATAGAACATAGAACATAAAATACAATACAATTTTTATAGCATTACAAGATTTAAAAAAATTAACTTCCTGTTCATTTTCAGGACTCAACTGAATTGACAGAACAGTATACAGCGAACACTGAAAAGGGTGAGTTAATATACGTTTTACTATAAATACAATACAGAATACAAAGTTTCAATGGAAAAATGTTCATGATGGAGAATGGAGAGTGTTCTGCTGATGTACAATGTATATATAGAGCATAGAGTACAGTGCAATGTTTTTGTAATGTTGGAGAATCATACTTAAAGAAAAAATGTCCTCATTAAAATAGGGTTCATGGCTAAATCCACATTAACATGTGATCAAGTAGTGCAACTTGCATCTTAGTTTTTCTCCTCTGCTATAATCCACAAAAGCTACAATCTACAATGTGCACTGTACAAAATCCCCACCAAAAGTACACAAATTATATTATTTTATTATATTTTATGCTATGCCTATTTTAGTACATAGTACATAAAAATACATGCAGAGTCGTTGAATCACTTTATATTCAAGATTCAAGTAATAAATACTAAATAATACATTATACTAATTTCAGCATATCATGTGTTTTACAATGCACAATTCACAATGTACAATACAATGTCCTAATCACTAAGCATAAGACGAGCATTTTTTCCTCCCACTTGAAAATTACACAAATAACAAATAATTAACATTGTATTATAGAGATATCTACAAAAATACATTGTATAACATATAACAGTAGATAATAGATACGTACACAAACCTGTGTATTCCTGTTTAATGTTTATGTGTGAATTACGAATATTATGCAAGTAAAGAGTAAAGAAGAGCAACAAAAAAAATTCTGTAATACAATAAACTACAGATTTCTGTACTTTGTATTTTGTCGATTGTATGGGATGCCATGCCGTTTGAAAGAAAATAGAGAGAGAGAGAGAGAAAAAAAAAATAATGGTGCAAAAAAACAGTGAGCTGTTCCAGTATATGCCATATAAATTACAATGTGTACTATTATTCGCACATGATACATGATAGAGAGAAAGAGAGAGGATTAAATATATTTAGAAAAAACTACCTAGCAACAAAATCCTACTAGCCTATATCCAAAGTTGCAAAGAAAAGATTCTATCTACTTGTTGCTGCTGATGCATTTTGCATCTACTCTGTACAGTGTACACATGACACATCTACTGAACTCGGAACTAAGATCTGGGAACTACTACTTTGGCTAGAAGAAGGGAGGAGTAAACATAACACAATGTACAACTACACGTAAGGCTAAATACACAATACACAACGTGGTTCAAATTTACTCGTACCTTACATACCTCATTCACTGGACGAATGGAGTCGACTTTTGCAGCCTTCTTTTTCCCTTTTCATGCATCATCATAAATACACACATCTACTCTCTAATCTCTTCTTTTTAAATATGTTTAACCCATTCTGATGTTTTTGTGCATGTCTATATCTACATGAATTAGCATTTCCCTCCTCGTGTTTCCATACATTATATATGTATTATGCAGTACACAGTACACTTCATACGTAATACGTACTCACATGCAGCGATTTAAATTACAAGTATTAAAGTTTGGAGTTTGTAGTGTATCTGAAAATGCCTAAAACATAATAAAGAAGCTTACGGCTCAAAAAGGGTTGGCAGGAGTCAAATTTTTGCAAAAACTGAACTATCCAAGTTTTATACATAAATACTGACATACAAAGATCATTCACTTATGATGAACAATTTTTTTGTGGAAGACAGTTCCAGAAAATAGTAATTGCACAGCGCACGGCGTTCGGTGTACAGAGTACAGAATACAGAATAAAGAAATATTATGGTTGCTTTGAAGATTGAAGATGTACGACTTTCTTCTATGTGCATCATCCAACATCCATCATCCATGTTTACAATTATTAGTGCTTTGAAAATTCTTGATTTTAATAGTAATAATAATAATTATTGTTATTACTACCCATTACACTAATACCTACAACCTACAGAGGCTTTCAAAGGGAATGAGAAAAGGAAGAAGAACGATTCTACAACTAATTCCATGATTGTCGTTTCAGTGCTGCCATTAAGTACTTTTGACTTTTGATTCCTTTTAGTGTTCTTAGTCCTGGAGTTGTATGCAGATTACAGATATGTATGTTTACATATATGCATTTAAAATGTATGCACACAGATAAATTTATTATATAATGTATCTACATACGTACGTATACGTACATGTTGAATAAATATTCTTTTTATTATTTTTGTCATTTATTTCTGGGATTGGACTAGAGGAAGGATAGGAGGGGAGTCATGGATGTTGTTTATTTTGTTGTTTTGATCTTGTGATGTTGACCTCGTGGAACTGAAAGAACTACATAGATGCATGATATTTTATAATACCCCTTTGACGATAAATACGGTCGGTATAGTTGGTTCTACCAACTACCAACTTGATAGTAGTAACAGATTAAAGATACTAGATACAGATTCAATTTATAAATATTTCACATATATACATACACACACATATGTAAAGCAATACAAAATACAATCCAAATAAGAAAATATGTAATATAAAGTTTTTATGCATGCCAAAAGTCCAACTAGCAAACAGCAAACACGGAGATGTTCTGTTCGTCATTTGCAGTCCTACTCGTAGTTTGTAGTTCGTAGTTAGTAGTTAATAGTTCGTAGTGGGTATTTGGGTCGCAAGTATCCATCACTTGCATTCATTTTGATCTTGGTCTCAAGTCCTAATAAAAAACATGGAGATGGAACATGAAAGATGGAAGATGCAGAATCAAAACATGAATATGTTTTATTTGCAAGGTCAACTGCTATATTATTATTTTATATAATTTTGAAGTATGAATTTCTCCCCTCGTGGACAATCTATGATGCCAATCCAGATGCTTCTACTGTCTACAATGTACATTGTAGACAGTTTTAAATTGTACACGTAACTCAAATCTTAGCTACAAGAGAACAATAAACTTGAAATGCCAAATAAAAGACCCTTAAAGCTTAAAGTACCCGCACCCGTTTTTCACCGTCACATGCAACACCAAAGTTCAAAATAATAAAAGGAACATGATACATGATACACATCTAGAATTTTTCTGTAGTCAATAAAAGCTGACAACTACAAATTTAAAACTTATGGTAATAGGTAATAGGTGTACTGCATTTTGTTCATTATTCAGAAATATCTTTGATAGTTTCTGTTTTTACTATGCTATTTACTATCACGTATGAAGTTGTTGTTTTTTCTATAGTGGAGCCACTATTTTTTTACACTGTTTACTACGTACTAAGATATTTATGTTCCAAGTCCAAAAAAAATGACGGTTGGAGTCTTCTTAAGACTAGAGACCAAAGCGACTCATCCAAATCTACTATGTACATGTATCTATATTCTACTTTCTATGTCTATAACATGGAACATGGCCTTTTCGTTTAGATAAGCCTCGATATGCCACAAACTATAAACTACACACACATGATATGTACACTGGATAATAGTAAAATGCAGAAATTACTATGTATTGTTTCTGTTCCATGACTGTATGGGATTTGCAATATGTATTCGCAAACGTAGATACTGCCGTGTATTTATAGTGCATACCAGTAATTTATACATTGACTCACTACTGTAAGCCTGGAGTGAATAAAGGGGAGAGAGAAGAGAGGTAACATGCAAATATTTTGAGTGAGTCAGTGTTAAAAGTTACTATATAATATATACTATGCATTATGCATACTAGATACTAGAATAATATGTGTTCTTCTTTTGTGCATACTGCATGTGGATGTTTGATAATGAAAATTTATAGAGTTGCAAGTTGCAACAACAGCAGGAGCAAAAGCTGTAGGAACCTAGTAATGCTTACATAACAATGCTGCTAAAATATCCCTTCTTTACTTTGCTTTAGATGCTAGATTATATTACGTTATACTGCCTAGATAATATATTAGGTAAAAATATTACGCCTTTTTTCATCTCCAGTCACTGTATTATTCAATATACTGCAGAAAATACAGTGGAATAGAAAAGGTGTAAAAGTAACACCAGAAACAGAGAGCGAGATTGGATGCACAAACGTACATTCAACATTCAGAATACGTATAACACATAAAGGTACATAGTAATTTTGTGCATGTGCAATTTTCTTTATACTATGTATTATGTATTTTGTATTTAGTATGCACTACCATTTACTACTCACTGCTCGGCAAACCAGTATCTGCATTCGTATTTTTATACTGTGTAGTGTGTAGTAATGTGTAATGTAATAATGTAGTGTGCATCTTGAAAAAGCTGTTTGTGGTTGTGCATACTACCTACTACATACTACTACTGCACTACTGCCCTATTATAATATATTCTCAAGCCTTCACAAAATTTTTGTATAGTGCCTCTGATGACAGCTTTGATACTTGATATATATCATGACATGACATTTCATATAATATAATACGATACGATATAGAACATTTAAAGACACATGAAAACTCCATGGATTCAATTTTAAAAATTTAATATACAAATCTTATTTCTCCCCTTTCTAAAGATGGATATTAAGTATATACATGCACTATGTATAACATTATTTACGTACCTTGTACCTTATACATTGTACATTGTATATGTGAAATGTGAACAAGAAGAATGAGAATCCTTTCTTATTGAAAGAAAATATGCATCAGATTATTTTAATAATATAGCGTGAATCTTGAATAGATAGAATTACAGGGTATGTATTAGGTAGGATGTATGATATGATGCTTTTCCAGTAAAAGAAGAAACTCTGTTCAGCTGAATACAGAACAAGAAGAAGAAGAATGAGAAGAAGAAGACGAGGACGATAAAAGAAGTTACATGGATATTTGCAAAAAGTAAATGCAATCTCATACAATGTATGTGAATATGTACAATGTACATGACTCTGTTCTCTGTTCTCTCTGTTCGCGATTCCTGCTCCAAACTACTTAGTATAATAATAATATAACCAGTAACTAGTTATTGCACAAACGTATGCGGTAGTGCATAGATGATGCACACACTAATCTAATATATAATATCCCCTCTCTTTCTTCCAGCTTCTCTCTCTAGATAATTCTCCACATATGTTTTATATTTTGTACTATATAGATATGAGCAGCATCTTTCCAACTCCAACTTTTCCACCTATATAAAATATACGCTCATATTATATCTATACATAATGTGCATGCTGCACTCTGCACTATGCAAAAAATACATATTATAGCATTAGCTAGTTGTAGCTAGTATCTAGTATCTATCTTTAACTTTAACCTACAGACCGACTAGCCTATCCATTCAGCTTTCAGCATTCAGCATCCAGAGTTAACTTCGCATATTTCATCATATACCAAAACATGGTATGTACATATTATTTCCACAATCCACACTCGACACTCGCATTACATTTATATCATACTCAATACTGAATACTCAACTTGTTGTTTGTTGAATGGAAGATATGGAACACGCAGTGTTGTAACAACAACATCAGTAACCTAACGCGTATATTTTTTTCTCCACACACATCTCTCATCCATCAATTTTTGTTTGGTTTCCTAATTGTTTGACAATTATTTGAAAATTCAATCAAAAACCGAATTTAAATCCAAATATAAGATCAATGATCATTGACATTTATTTTTATTATATTTGTATTAAAAAGTGATCGTGCTTGATATTTGAGATAAACTGAAGAGTTAAAACATCTATAAACTAGAAGCAAGAATCTACTGTAGAGAATCTAAAGAATCTAGAATCTAGAATTCAGAGGATACCGAAATTGGTTCTATTACCTTTTTGTACTGTGCCGTTTGATTTTTGATCTTTGATTCTCATCTCCTGCTCCTGACTCCTGATCTAACAATTTGAGTGAGTTACTGCCTCTTTATATATTATATTTTTTTGTACGTCTACCTTATACATTAAGTATTTATGTGCAATTAGTAGGTTTTACGTAAGCAGGAAAAAGAGGCAAATATTTTGGAAACATAATATGTATCGTGCATCATAATTGTTGTATATTTTATCCTGTTGTACCTGGTTAGATATTAGATATTAAGTATCATAACAGTGATAAGAGGTAGGGCAGGAATAAATAGGAAGGGTGGAAAGGTGATTCCAGTTCAAATTCAAAAGTCTGGAATCTGGAATCTGAAATCCTATAGACAAAAAAGTAAGGGGTTGTTTAACTGATCATGAGTATCTTTACGTACCTTGTCAATTAATAATAACAATAATAATAACAATTATTATTATTATTATTATTGTAGTAAACTCTGGTGATGGGTGTAGTGTGAAGAATGTAGTGGGCAGTTTAGTTTTAGAAATCCTTCTGTTCTATTCTGTTCTATCGTTAGTCAGCCGCAAACTGTCAGTTGAACATATACCCAAAAATAGTTGTTTAGCTTAGTGCTTGTCTTCCGCCAGTTTTGACAACTTCCTCTTTGCTACCCATCTTTTTGTTTCGTCTTCAGTTACAAGTTTCAGTGATCCAGAATCCAGAATTAAAAGTAAAAAACCCGAAACAGGAAAAATAAAGACATTTTGACATTTTCATTTTTCCTTTTGTGCTGATATTGACAATTTAAAGTTCGCCATTTGCAATAATCAATAATTAATTTCAGTTTCGAATATTTTAATATTATGAAAAATGGACAACAACTACTAGAATTATTAGAATGGTCACCTCAATTATTCTAATTAGTTTAAATGGTTTGAAGACAATTCTGGAATTTTTGTTTACTGATTTGTTGGGTTATTCTCGTGAACTATTGTTACCTTTGTGTAAACTTTTGACATGAGTTCAGAGTTCAGTGTTTGGACAAAAATATCATCAAAAACAATCATCAACAATGAGATTATTATTTACTATTGGCGTTTCATTCCATTGCCAGTGGCAGAATCAGTGTCAAGATTTTTCCGAGTTTCATCCGCAGACCGCAGGTGACGGTATCTTCAGATTTTTATTTTGTTTTTTATTTCTTCAAAATTTTTTAGCTGGATTAATAATTAGTGTTAAAATAGTTATTAGTTATTTAAATTATGAAGTATTTTTGATGCAAAGAAAAAAGTCGGCATGAATTTTTTTGAATTTTTCTGGGTGCGATTGTGTGGTCTTGAGTTGTAAAGAGTAAAGAGTAGAGTACGCAAACATTTTAACAGAATTAAGAAAAATTACATAAAACATTTTTATGGTTATTGAATATTGAACAAATCCAGGAAGAAAACAATAATCTTCCTTTTTTGACAGAGGGCATAGTAAATTAATGTATCGAGTAAAAATAGGGCACTGGACCACACAACGGATGATAGGATGCAAACTGTACACACGTGTGTATATATTTATTATGCATTTTGTATAAAAAACTATAGGATTGTGCATTACTTCTTGCCAACCAGTAAACGACCTTCCGAAATTTACTCTATAAACTTTAAAATCTGATCAAAATATGGTATATATTCCTTGTTTTGTGTTTTGTGCATTGCATTCAGCATAGCTGCATTATTTTCTATTGTAATTTGTAATATAAATACATTTGATGATACAAAACACTAACGCCCGAATTCTAGTTCGTTACTCATCCTCAATCTCAACCTCAGCCTCAAAAAAATGTTGGTCGTCATAGT
>JAQGBH010003577.1:0-19410 GCA_034698265.1 Sminthurinus aureus
CGAATATGACCACTAAAATAACGAGTGAATTTTGACGTGCGGGACCGGACCAATTATGGGAGACCCGCTGGTATATAAAACGTGTAATGTGTACAGATTACAGATGAGATGTAAGTTTGTAGTTTGTACTTTGTAGTTAAAAAGTGAGTGGCACATATTTACTGTTTACTATTTACAAACGAGTATTTGAATGGAATTTTCTCCATTCTCTATACTCCATATGAAATAACATGTATGTTGTATGTGTGCTTGTTTGAGGTTTGAGGTAAGAGCTCTATGGTAAGATTGAAAATTACATGTGTAGGCTGGAGAAGAGTAAGAAGAAAGAGAAGAAGGAGTAGCCAGTTTAGAATTTAAATAGGAGAAGGAGTAGAAACAAGGATTATTATTGTTATTATTGTACCGGTGATGATGAGATGAGAGGCTGTGAGAGAATTCCTAATGTAGATTATCTGTGCATGTGATGTTACATGTTTCCTTATTCCCTTGTTTCTCCTTGTTGATGTTGTTCCGTGTGTGGAAGAGGGAAAGAGTAAACTTACCTAAACTGACATGACACTCTTTCCATGTTCAGTGTTCAGTATTCAGTATTCAGAATTTTCAGTGTACAGTTGAGTTGGCCAGTAAAGTCAAAGCCGTGGCATATCTGTATGCTTTGCCGTGCTATGGAATGGCTTGGACTGGGATGAGGAAAGGAAGGAAGAAGAAGAAACCTCCCTAGTAATAGCTGTAATAATAAGTCAGCTCCTTCATCATGATCATCTCATCACCAACCACCAGCCTCATAATTTCTCTTTGGACGTCCCAGTCACTACCAAAAACTTCCAAACAATCCACAAACCAGCAACTAACACAACACAACACAACACAAGACAGCACATACCAAAACCAAAAGACTAAACATTAGGGTAGGTATTTATTTCATAATACATAATACACATACAACCAACGTACATTTCTGTCCTACTCCTACCACCACCAAAAGCCAGAGCCAAAAGCATCTGTACATGAACAATGTATCCAAAACTGAAGAAGGAAGAGCAGCAGAGAACATCATCTCATCATGTTCATCTCCCATCTCCCATCAACCTCTACCTTTTAATATCTTCTTATTGTTTATTACTCGTCCTTCTTGATGCTTGATGCTTGATTCTAGATTCTAGATTCTAGATTCTTGATAGTTTATACATTATTACGGCACATGGAAAATGGAGAATGGAGAAATTTTGAATGTACAATGTACAATATCTTTCCATATACAGGCATGAATGAATATACAATATACATGTACTCATGAAGGAAACATTCTCAGTGCTCATTGCTCAGCTTATGAGTCAAAATTTTAATATCTTTAATATCTGTACAATGTATGTACAATGTGCACAGCTTTGAACATCAACTCCGTACTCGGTAGTTGCTCACAGCTGAGGATTGAGGATGCATCTTCTATGAGAAAAATTCCACGAGAGAATTAAAAAGCAAGAAGCTCAAAGATTATTAGACCTGGTAAACTGGTAAACTGGTAAACGAGTTGAACATTGAAGGCTTCCATCTTTTCACTAGACACTAGATGCTGCATGCACCTCCAAAGTAATTATTATTTAGGTTAGTTAGTGAGGTAGTTACATATTTCCGAGCATAATATCGAAAGACAACAGTGAATGCAAATGCAAACTGTATAGATATTAGATATTAGATATTTTCCCACAATATAGATTTTTGACGTGAAAATTACACATTGTACTTATTGTTATAGATTATGGATTATGGATTATGGGTTCTCATGATACAGATATTTTTAACTCGTCCATCGTCCACTCAACTTGTCTATAATCTTCTCTATTCTCTGTTCTGGAAGATTTTCAGTGGCCGAGAAAAAAGAACGAGGTGGCAGAGAGCAAAGAGGTCACCAATATACAAGAAACAAGAAACCAAGAACAAGGAAATCTTCCCTACACATGTCTAATAATATGTATTCTTTTAATGTTCAAAGGGTCACAAGTCACAAGTCATAAGTCAAACCATGACACATGAATGAAAAGGTTTCCCCATGTGTTTTATTTTCGGTTTTTACCTTATTTTTGGACATGGATATCCAACATGCAACTCGTTTCTTCCTCTAGTATTTGGATTCACCCATCCTTTTTCCATGAATCTTTTGGTTTTGGTGCATGTACAATCTTGTATATTATAGGGAAAATGTAAAAAATCTTGATTCCCAATCAATTATTTTTCATCCTCTACTCTTTTCTCCATTGTTCATTGTCTAGATTGTCCATTGTCCACAGCTCCTGAGTTTTTGGGACTGATTTTATCGGGGCGGTAAAAATGTAAAAAGAGGATCCTATACATTGTGTACATTTTTGAGCTTTATTGGATATTTTTCAACAAGTGGACATTTACAGAATACCAGAAATCAAAAACATGTCCCGTGTCTAGCATACGTTCTTTTTGATGGCTCTTTGAAAGGTTTTTGGATAATTCCCAGTCATATTTTCCTAGTCTTTATCTTGTTTCTCTTGCTCCTTTTTGATGGCTGCTGTATCTATTGTATTTGTAGAATGTCTTTTTGAGACAGTCATGATATTTTAGGACAAAACTATGAAAAGAAGAACAATACGATGGAAAACATGTCATTCACTTGCACTGGACAATGTACATTGTACAAGAATGAATTTGGAGTTTGGAATCTTTTGGAATCAAAAGATCAGTTTGCATTGCACAGCTGAAACTTCAAGTAGTTACTTCCATCAAACCATTGAATTGTTTTCAAGTCTATGTTTCTGTCAATATCAATTTCATTTTTGGACACTTGAAAATCTTAGACCTTGTTCTAGCTTATTGAGAATTTTGATTTTTGATGGACATTCCAAAAAAACGATAAAATTACAAATTGTTCTAAAATACAATGTCCACGTACATCTCGTTATTTTACACACATTTCCTGTGTACTGTGCATAGTGATATTGTGATCATGTTTTGTAATTACTGAGAAGCGGTGCAAAGTGTCTAAATGCACATTGAGAAATAATAAATAAACAATAAACAATAATCATTGGAGAAAGAATCCCAGTCATCAGCACCTTTCTTTTCTATTTATTATGACACGAATCACAAATTACTGAGATTATTTAGTCTAGTTTATGAGCGGACCCAACACATTGTAAATTGTAATGACTTTTGATTTTCGATACCTCTACATTCTAGACCTTTTATTCTAGTTTCTAGTTTCTAGATATGACTTACGACTGTCAATAACTTATTGCATAATATAACTTGGAATTCAATTACGCAAGACATTGCAATAGTTCTGATCACAGATCACACGTAACTACAAACTACAAACATAAAATCTGTTTGTCTATTTTTTGAATTATTTAAATCATGTTATGCATCGGCCAGCTAAACTCTAAAGTCTAAACTCTTAACTCCAAACTCTAGACTCAAGACTCAAAGAATCAGAATGATGATGCATATTTGAAATTTGAGGAAATAGAAAAATCCTGCTTTAGTATTCAACAGGGAGGTTGTTTAATTTAATGTAGGAAATGTATCCAGAATACAGATGTTGTCTTTCTCTCTTCCTCTCCGTATTTTTTTCGTCCCCTCATTTTACTTTTGAATACTGAACCCTACTGTAGCTGTCGATATGCCTTCGTCTGCATCCAGGATTCACCATTCACCATGTCATGAATTTTATATAAGCTTTACACTGCACACTTTACACTGTACATTGTACATTGTACATATTACGTATATCATGTAAAAGTCAGCAGACAGTAGTCCACAGATGAAATAATCCCAAGTTGGTTTCAAAATTCAAAAGTCAACACACACGGATCTGCAAAGTTTACATACTCAATATTCAATACTCGACGTATGTACAATGTACAGTGTACATGTGCGTGAATGGAAAAAGGGCTGAGAAGAGGGAAAAACCACCACATATTTGATACTTGATGTGAGAACTTGACATTACGTGATTTAGATATTAGAGTATGTTATGCAATATGAAAAAGCACGGAGTATGGAGAATCTTGGATCTAGAATCTAGAATCTATAATGTGGAAAGAAGGTAGTGTGTCTAGTGTGTAGATTCGTAAGTACTTGAATTCATTATGTATATTTTCCTTGACTACTCCGAGCAACTGCCTCTACACTAAATATTCTAGACTCTACACTCTACACACATTGTACATCTGTGTACTTATTTAATATTTTAAAATGTGAAAAAGTTGGACAAGTTGTGAGTAAAAAACGAGTATTATATCTTTACATTACGCTCAAGTGGATTATATTATGTTATGTTGTCTTGTGGTTGTGAGGCAATAGAACTGGAGAGACGAAGGTGGTGGTAAACAGGTCACGAAATAGCAGACGACCTTGTATTTTAGTCCATCAGGGATTTGCGCCCTTATCTCTCCTCTTAATGACTAAAGGAGGCATTTCGGAGTCTCATAATTCATATTCATCCATCCAATTCACGCTGATCGCCTTCAAATTGCACTTTTACTCCAGAGGAACTACAGTGCACAGTGCAGAGACAAGAGCAGTCAGAGAGAAACTCTGCTGCTTTTAATATTATTATGAAAGAGTTCAGAAGTCTCTTTCTCAGCGAGAGTAACAGAAACTTGGAGTTGGATTTGAATTTGAACTCCGTCTCAGTTTCACTCACTCTTCTCTCTTCACTCTCTGAATACTGAATAGGAGAAGAAAACCGTGGATTCAGAATACAAAATATATAGGAAAGCCATAACAACAAACAATGTATAGAGCATAGAGTATAGACACATTGTCTATTGTCTGCCATGTACCTTTCCTCCGCATGGATCATGGATCGTGGCTCATGGAGGAAAAATTAACGTGTGCACTTTAAATTTCTGAGCAAGGAGAACCAACTACAGAATACAGAACAAAGTTGAAAAAAGATTACAGCTTAGAGAAACAACAAGCCAGGTACACGTTGCAGGTGTACTGTGCATTGTGCATTGTCTATTGTCTATAATTTGAAAAAACTAAAGTGAGCGCGTGATATGTAATGTAATGGTTGGATGAAGGATGAATCTACATAAAAGTCTACACTGTTTAGCATTACCATGGAAATCATGTCTATTTTATGTACATCTACCAATCCAATCCAATCCAATGAAATGACAGTGGATGCTTTTCCTTTGGCTTTGACTACTTTACACGGCTACTTATTTTTCAAAACTATAGATAAAAAAGATAAGTTATCAGTAAACATTTTTGAGAGATAAAAAAGGTAGAAAAAGCGGACGATTCCATGTAGACAAAATTTTGATAAAACCCTTTTTGCTACTTGTGGGAAAAATGGAGAAACGGAGAGAAAATTTAAAGGATTTTCTCGTGTGGGGGAATGTAGAATGTAGTGATGTGATAGTGGAAGAGTTGTCATCATTAAGTAGCAGTGATTGTTGAAATGACCCTTTAGCTTTGGTCTGGTATGGTCTGGTTCGTCTTTTTCTTTTTTCTCGGAATCAAATCAAATCAGATAAGTAAGTTGACAAGACAACCCTTTCGCTACGAGGAAAACCCGTTAAAAATTAAATTTTCGACATGGTCGTGATTTACCTCTCGCCTTTTCTCTTTTACTTTCCACTTTTACGAGGTATTCCAAACTTTGAACTGACTTTGCTTTGAGCTTTGAGATTTGAACGATTCGGCTGACACCATTATATTTTTAGCCTTAATCCTTGTTTTTTGTCCAAAGTGTCCACAAGTGATTTGAGATTTGAGTACAAGTGAAGTGAAGTTGAAACTGAAACGAACTGAGACTTGAGAATGGGATTGGATTTTGGATGTACATGTTTAAATGCGGTGGACAGACAAACACATCAATTCCATCTGTTTTTCTTTCAATTTCCAATACTCTTGACTGGATCCACTTGAAGAACTCAAGTTGTTGTCTGTTGACTGGTGACTATTTAACCAGTCAACTTGACAAAACGAACCCTTTCTTTCAACTTGATTTAACTCTTTCACTCTGTAACATTAAACCTTTAACCACACATAAATGCCAAATCCAAATGTTAGTGAATCCTTTTATGTTTTCCTCTACTTGATTTTTCAACTCCCTCTTTTACTTGTCGAGTTGTCTGGTCGTCTAGTTGTCTGGTCGTCGCCTTTCTCTCTCAATTCTCAATCCTTTCCTTTCTCCAGCATCTCTCCCTCTCTTCTCTCTTTTCGGTCACTATCACTTTCAAAGGACAAGTAGCAATAAAAATCAACCCTTTCTTTTTATTTTCCCACTGGTTTGCTCTGTGTTTTTTATTTCCCAATGTCAGTTTCAGGTTCAGCTTCAAGCCTACACTAATTAGATCACTTTTTCCTTAGTCATTGGAAAAGACAGACAAAAATAAATGGGTTGTAAGTTTTCTATAAATAAAGAAATACAGACAAATAGTTCTCAAGGAGTGCGTGAATTTTCCTTTATTAATTGACATTTTTCTTTCCTTCTAGTTTCTAGTGTACATTGATAGTATATAAAGCACACTTGAGAATAGACAGTGGAGGATGAAAGAAGCACTGAGAAAGCAAGCAAGAAAGGAAATGCTGAATGCACGAGAAAGTACCTAAAAAGTCATAATAAAACGACTTGATTCTTGATTCTAATTGAAAGAAAAATGATATTAAAATTGTCATTCAACAGTCAAAATAGACAGATGAATTAGCTTTTCTGAGTCTAAAGATTCGTTTCAATTTTCCATTTCATTTTTGATCCATCAAATTTACGTTGAATGTGTTGATGACTAACGAATAATGACAGTGGGCGCCATTGCATAAAATTCAAAGGAAAAATGAACAAGTACGACTTTTTGCAAGTTCTAAGATGACTTTTTTCCTGCTGAATCCGAAACCATAAATTGAGGATTGTTTGAATATTTTTATGAAATCCGCTATGATCCGTTAATACGTTAATCCATTTTGATATTTTGATAGGTAGTTGAATGAAGATGGTTAGGAAAAACGTTATAAAAATGGAAAAGGCAATTTGGCAGTTGGCAGTTGACAATTGACAATTGACAATTGAAAAGAGTCAGAAGAAAATGACGTGTTAGTTGTTCTCTTTGTTCATTTTATGTATTAAAACAAGTTATTATTTCCTCTTGAGGATTTTTATTGCAGGGAAGAAATCTAAATCGAAGAACTGAAAAATCACGCTTACCTTTTATATTGCATCGATGACGTGGCACGACTACAATTTTCCCATGTCATTTTGTCACCATAGAGATAAGATGCAAGTTTTCACACATGTACAATGTGCAATGTATTTATATGGTGAAAATGCACTTGCTATAGAGAATATAGAAGCTGCACGTTAAATGTTTAAACAGATATGGGTATTTATAACAGCCGAGTGTCGGTGTAGAGTGTAGATGTATTGTCAGAAAAATATTCATGCTACATACATTGGCTGGTGGAAAAAAGGAAAAAGACTAGAGGAACTGAAGGGAAAAGTGAGAGGGAGAAAGATAGAAGGGAATAAAACTGTACGCCACGGATTGCTCACTTGTTCCATGTGACAAGAAAGTTTGGGTTTGGCTGTGTGTTGGAAGTAGGAGCGACTTTTGATCCCACTGGGATACACGATGCTTTTTGCCTTGATTGAAAAACATGAAAGTGCACTTCGCTTAGTAGATTGGCAGAGTCTCATTTCCACCAGCTTGACTTTTGCTAAGTATTATTTATATGTATCATTCTTCCTCTTTTCCTTGTCGTCTTCGTCTGCGTCTTCCTTGTCGTCCTCATCCTCTTCCTCTTCTTCCGAATTACTCTTTTTCCTTGCTATTAACTACCAACAACCAACTACCAACTACCGGCTTGCACAAGGAAGAAGAGAAAATTCCCTGCCGCTGTCTCTCATCTCATTCTCATTGCCTTTCCCTCATTTTCCCCCATGTCTATCTTCCTATCTTCTGCTTGTAGTTTTACCAGATACGACTCTCGCCCTATTCCTATTCCTCGCCCTTCACACTGCACATCCTACATTGCACACCTTTTACACCACATCATTTTACACCACATCATTTTATACAGAGGGTTGATAGTTGATAGTTGTTAGAGCATCAAGATTCAAGCCCCAAAAAACGGAGGTACATCTACTTACTTACTCCATTCGCTTTGCTTTAATATGATAAAAGATAGAGTGAAAAGTAGTCGGTGGAGAGGAAATCACACATGAAATGATTCAAAATACTACATGCTTTTACTTATTCATTTAAAGCTCTCGAGTCTTGAGTCGTGAGTCTTGAATCTTACTTCGATTAGCCTTTATTGCATTTGCATTTGTATTTGAATTTGTATATGAGTATAAAACTTGTGCGAGATTTTAAACTGTGGATTGTGGATGTTCTATTCTGCAACAATATCACTTTCAGCACAACTCTCAACATTTAAGCCAATCCTCAAGGCGCAAGGCTCAAAAAACACCCGGAATCTCATTAATACCCCCTCATCAGTCATCAACTAAAAATCCTCTCATTCTGGAATATCGTACTTTGTGGATTGCGGATGTAATTGAAAATTTATTTGCCTAGTCCGTCTCTGTCTCTGTGCTTAATGTAGAATGTAGAATGTAGGGAGTTGGACCAAATCAGTCAGTGCAAGATGAACATGAAGAAGAAGAATATGTTAGCTGCAGATATTTGTACAATGTACAAGCACTTTGCATTAGTAATTAGTGCATCCTATGATTTTAGGATGTAGAACTTAGAATGTGGATATTCAATTTGTAGGATTTCTATATTTCTATATTTCTAGCTGTAGATGAGAAGTGGAGAATGAGTGTGTGAATGGTTGTGTTTGTGTGTGTGAAGTCAGTTGAGTGTATGAAGTATGAACATACGATTAAGTGTGATTAGTCTAGAAGTTCTCTCTCATTCTCCCCTCAAATCCTCATTAAGAATAAAATTATTTACTTTGAATAACAAGCTGTATGATTGAAGAACCCCTCCTTCTTCATTTAATCCATTAAACGTAAATTTATATCAGTGGTCTTCCTCTCTTCTCTCTTCTCTCTTCTTCATATAGAAAATCTCGCTCTTTCAAATTCCCTCTACTGACTTTTTAACTGGCTTTTGGATTTAGAGTCGGCGTTGGCTTTGGCTTTGGTTTGGCTTTGGATTTGCTGTTGCTTTTCTTATTCCGCTTCACAGAAAGTCACAAGAATAAGAATACTAGTGAGAGTTTTAGAAATTCCAATTTCTCTTCAAGTTTTTCCATGTACAATGTGCATGCGGAAAATATGCACACTATGAATTGTGGACACCACTATATGAAAATGAACTTGCATTGGATTGACTTGACTACGGGATGCACATAAAAAGTGTAGGCTGTGGAGGGAAAAGAGAAAAGAAGAAGAAGTTAAGTCTGTTCACTGTTCAAGGATGGTCCTGGGTAATTGTACTTTAATTGCAATAATATAGCCTCATGCAGTTGCCTAATGAATTTATTTCCATGAGGCAATCTGCTTAAAAAGCTTTGTTAATTTACTTCAATGGCACCCATAAACGTTTGAACCGTCTCTCCGTCCCATTTGCATGTTTATGGGATTGCATGAGAACAGACCGTTTCACCTCAGACCGAACCAGAATCAGAGTCAGAATCAGACTTGGAATCATGTACTAAACAAAACACGTATGCACAAACACGTAGAAAACTAGAAACCAAAAACTCCAAGTATAAAACATATACGCACATAATATATTATATTATACGCTTTGTACATTCCATACTTTCATATTCTCATAGGCGGTTTTCTTTGTGTTGGTGTTGGTGTACTTTTAATGTAAAAATGATTGTTTGATGCCTAATGTTTTAGAGTTTTGGAACAAGTATTTGAATTCTTAATTCTACGGCCTTTAAGAGTTTTTAAACCATATTGTGCTGATATACATGAAAATCTCCATGGTTTCCTCCCTTTGTTTTGGTGTGTTTGGTTTGGTTTGCTCATGCCGGTAACCGGTAATCGGTAATCGTGACATTCAGTCTATTTTTAACTACGTACTATAATAAAAATTATCGACTAAAAGTCAACTTGATTTTAGTGCTGTTTTTTTACAAGTTATGACACATTGTAGTTGGTAGTTTGGAGTTTGGACTTTGTCGGTTGTCGGCTATCGGTAGTTTGTATTTTCTAGTCGGAAGGAGGAGGAAGGAGGGTGTTTGGACAGTTGGAGGTGTAAATCAAATTGAGTAAGATTTCAGACTTGTAAATGTCTTTATCGCATCAAGATTTTGCACTGGAAACTTGTAATTGCTCACAGTTAATCTTAATCTCTAGTCTAAACACTAAACAGTATCATTTGAGTTTTGCTTCTGATAAGGTGATATAAAAAAGTCAGAGTTTTACCTTTATTTTCTTGTTCTGTGTACCTTTTATCTTTTATCGCGTAGTTAGTCGTTAGTCGTTCGTCGTTACATAAGATTTTGAACTAAATGAGTCATTCCATCCTCCGTCATCCGTCGGGTTTCAGACTTATAAATAAAAAACAAACAAAAATAAACAAGTTTTAATTCCTCTTTTCTATTTTCTATTATTCTTCCTCCCTTTCTCTTTGCCTTGTGTTTCCTTTCGCAATTATGATATTTTACATGGTCACATACAATAAAGTATGATACAATTTTTCTTGAGTCTTGAGACTTTAGTTCTGAATTTCTTGAGTCTTGAGGTTCTTGAGATTCTTATGTTGAAGGAAATGCGGCAAAAATAGAGGATATGAAGAAATTTTTCCTGAGTGCCAACAGTACGGAACATGTACAAAGTACAGTGTACAGTGTACAATGTGCAGCATGAAGAGTATCATTTAGAGTACATGCTCTACACTCTACAATCTACAATTTCATTCAACCTATAACCTACGTTTTTCTTTTTTTTATTCACGCTCCTTCTGTCTCTCGTCTTCTCCTAGTGACGTGTGTACAGTGTACACCGAACCTTGTACATGTTATAGTATTCAGTGTTCAGGTTCTAGGCGTTTTGAGTCTGAGTTTTGACAATCTGACAATCTGACATTCTGACATTGATTTGCATGTTCACAAGTATTTAAAGTAAACATTTTTGTCACAGTCACCCTGCATGAAACAATGGGTGCGTATAAACATTGTGCATTGTACACTGTGCAGGTTTGAATGGGGATTTGCATGTACCATAATAATCTCATATGGAACATCCTGCCAGTCTCATGAATATTTTTAACATGAGTCAACTCCAATGACGATCTTCAAACTCAAACTGAAACCGATCCTGATTCCATGTGGAACTCATAATACGAGCACAAGGGCATAAATTTAGGAAATTGGCCAGGAAAATGAACGTGCCAGAAATTATTTTTATTTTCAAACTCCCAACTTCCAACCTCCAACTTTTGATATTTTTCCATTTCACGTAATTCCTCCTTCTCTGCTCTCGATTCTCTACAATTTCTACATTTTCTGTGCATGACTTGTAATTATGACGGCAAGACTCGAGACTCGAGACTGAATACTAAAGGCTGAAAGGAGCAAAGTGCATATTATGTTTCATGTGTGTAGAGTGTACAGTGTACAAGTGAGAATGAACTGTGTAATGATGAGATTGGAGTAGGGTTGGCTTTGGCTTTGGATTTGGATGTAGATTCAGAGTTTATTGCCATTTTGATGCAATTTACTTGATATTTTCAAAGTACTAAAACGTAAAAACTAAAAGGTATAGATATGAAAAAGTGTGTATAAAAAGCGTACATGGGAAATAAAGTATAAAGTGTACATAAACATCTAATTTTAGCAATGGGATTTGCCGTGAGTGCAGGCAATTAAACGAGGGAAGGCTTTGAAAGCAATTAGGTTCTTACGTGCGAAGGATTTTGTTGTGTAGTCTTCAACCAACAAGATTTACTGACTCAAAACATTCTCCTTTCCTTTTCCCCTCTACTTTGGAAAATACACTGTGCAGTTCATGCATAATCTCTCTGGTTTGTAGTCCGTCGCTCAGTTTAACTTTCGTCGGACTTCAACTCTTTCTTCATTTCTCTCGAATCTAGATTGTAGACTCTAAAGTCTAGACTCTAGACTAAATTGTAAATTCCATGTCCAACAATGAAACAAAATCACTGGCCGCATCATGTACCCACTATAGACTTTGTACCACACTATTTCGGTATTTGACCACACAATTTTCTCCCACTTTATTAAATACTTATTAAGCATGCAGATTTATCTGTTTATGGTTTGTAGTTTATACAATAGCAGCGCATCATTCATCATAGCTCATTACTCATTACACATGTACCTTTTACCTGAAATAAACTACAAACTACAGACGGCGCATCAACTTTAATTGAGTATTTTTCATTTTTGGTTTCAACTCTTGCAAAATATAAATCATAAGGAGTACCTAGTATCTCCTGTTTTAATAACGTTAATCATGGATCATAGAAAATGTATGATATTTTCCTGCATTAACAATCAACAGTCAAAGCTACTGTCAAAAATTGTAAAATGTGACGTGTCTAAATATCTGAAATCTAAAGTAAAAAGTAATAAGTAATAAAGGATTTAGAATGCGGAGGAAACAAAATAATAAAGTTTCCATTTTTGCAGTCGTTATTTATTTAGTTGAAACTTGACACGGGGCATAAAACTGTTGAGAGTTGAATTGTTCTGCATTCTCCATTCTGTCCTGTGTCTTGTGTGATGTCAGTTGTCACTTGTCAACCTCATGTCGCGTGTACCGAGTATCTAGTATCTACATTCTACATTCTACATGGTTAATACGTACATCCTACACCGTTGTGGATTGTGGATGTCAAGTGTCACGAGTAATCAGGAATTATGTAAGTAAATCAGGAAAAATGTGGTGGATAAAACAACAACCAAAACTACAGCTGTGGAATCTGAGACAAAAAAATGTATTTAGCATAGCTAATAAAAAACATGGAAATGTAGAATGTAGAATGTGGTATTAGTCAAATGGAAAAATATGGTAATATCAGAGAGTAAAAAGCTACTTGTTCTGGGCACAATTCACTACATCATTTTGATAATATTCATATGAATGTGCTTTCATTGTCATCATAATTGTGTATTTACTGTCAAAGGGAAGGAAGAGGCTGAGTTTCAGATATTCATACTTGTTTCTACTTGCTCAATGTTCATGTAATTCATCTCATCCTCGATCCTTGGTTAACAACGTCAAGTAAATATGAAATAAAAACGATGGTAAAGTACAGTTGATATGTAGTTGTAATTGTGAGCTATCGTGTGTGCTATGCGTAAGTATTTTATACATGTATCTATGACAATGGTTGCATATCAAATAAATCCTAAATGGAACTAAAACTGACGGGGAGAATGAGAGTTAGAAGGAGAACAAGACAGAAACAGAGAGAGAGACAGAGAGAGATGAAGGGGGATGAAGAGAAAGGGAAAGAAAGGAGTAAGTGAAGGAATATCCGCAAATTACAAAGTATTTCTTAATGATTCAATGTACCTACTAATATGAAATGTTATTATGTAGCTTATGTCTTTTATTCCTCTTCCTACTGCTTCTGTCTCCCCCCTCTCTCTCTTTCTCTCTCTCACTTGGAAATCTTTTGCTTGATTATGATGTAATAAATCCTGTGTAGCGGCTACGTTAATTGCACATTATACATCAACTAATCTCGCGTAGAATTCCATCTCGACTCCCAACTGGGAACACATCCATATCTCATCCTACATTCACAATCCACATGTACTTTGACCGTAAATATGGATCCACATACTCCATACTCCATACTCAAAGCCCAACGTACATATGAACGCAGAGATCTCTTCTGCCTCCTCTCCTGCCATCAACTATCAACCATCCACATGAGACACATCACATCACATCAATGTGTACATCAGAGAACAGAACAGAACAGAACAGAATTCATTCGCAGACTATAGACTGTCTGAGTATGTGTATAACTTTAGCCTATAGCTCAGCATCTCATTTTATCCCACCAAAGTGTAGCTACTTACTGAAATCTAAAATTACAATCATAATCAGAATTCAGAACCCTGGATCAAATTTCGTGCAAAAGTTTGACACAACCATTCTTGATTCTTGAAATACATTTTGATTTTGAATTTGAACTGGTGAATTTTCCATTGTCCATCGTCTACTGTCATTGGCCATGTTTCACAGGATAAACAATGATCAATGAGGAATGAGGAAGCTGTTTACCAAGAACCAAGAGGCTTGATGCTTTCACCCGTGTCAGACTCATCTGAACATCTAAACATGGAAACATCTCGATTTTCAATGTAAAAAGACAAAAGTTTTCTCAGCAGTAACAATTCCTCAATCTTTACATATTTTAAGCTCAGAGTCTTAAAATTTGAAGCACAAGAATTCCCTTGTTTCATGGTTCTGTAAGTTATGGTGTATTCCAGATTCTGGACTCTAGACGTTTTTCTGCTGTATAGTTTGAAACATGTACAATGTACAATCTAGAATCTAGAGATCATAAAAGTTTCACACTTTTCAAGTAAACTTGTGTTGTTTTTTCATACTTTATTATTTAAATCCTCAACTTGAAACTTCGCGTTGTCAAACATTGTAGTTGCAGGAATCAAGAATGGGGAATCAGATTGATGGTTGATGGTTGATGGCAACGAGCAAATGGTAACTCACTAGAAATTTGCATAGAATGGTGTTGTACTTGTATGAGATTGTTTAGTGTTCATTGCTCATAGATATACATGAGCATGGTTATTCGTAGATACCATATCCATGCATCAAATGTCAACATTCAGATCCTCATTGTTTCGGAACGAGTAACTCCAATCATTCTAAATGAATAAGGAAAAGCTCTGCTTGAAAAATATACTTTATGATCTCTCATCTTGAGACTGTAGAGTGTAGAGTCTAGAGTCTAGAGTCTAGAGTCTAGAGCTACACAGTTTTTACCCATTTTTCCTGGCCACCCACCAAGAAAATTCATACAAAAATCCGGAAACCAACCAAGATTTGACTGACTGCTTTATCTCTTCTTCCTATTTGATTATTTGGTTATGGACAGCTTAAAAGCGAATTACTTTCAAAAACTCATGTTTTATTTATTATCATATTTTGCAAGAATCAAAAACCAAATAGTATGAAAGTGTTATTCCTGTTGATTTCATAACTTGAATTTCCCTTCATCTTTGAATTATAACTGTAAACTGCACCACAAGATCCAAGAGGCAGAAAACAAAGCCGATCACCGTTAAATTTGCTATCAATTCTAACAAACTCGCCCCGTTTTATTAAAATACAGCTCCGGGCCTTTTTTATTCAAACGCACATTTGAGCATGTGAAATGTTAAATGTGATTTTAAAAACAGTGATTTTTCTCTTCTCTGTTGTTACATTAGTATTGGATGAAAACTCAGTATTCAATATTCAAGCAGTTCTTTAGAGGACAATGGCAAAAGATTAATTATAATATTCAGCTTGTAGCTTGTATCTTGTAAACTATGAAATATGTGTGTTCCTATAGATATAATGTAGCGTAATATTTGTAGATTTTATTTAATGAGTACGTACAGAAAAATGATGGACTTTGTTCAATAAATTAAGAGAATCTAACGTAATTATGTAAAAATATAAAGTCAATTACATGGTACACATCATAAAATCCGTATTTTACGGTACACATTGAATTGAATTGAATATTGATAAAACTTGTTATCCCTTCACTTGACTTTGATTTTGACTCTTGCCATCAAACAATACAATGTTTCATCCTTTTCTCACTGTCAGTTTTTCATCAACGATCAACGAGGATCGAGATACGAGGATCAAGGAACGAGGGCTTAACATTCCATATCATTTTATATTATACTATGAAAGATGGGAGATGGAAGTTTAAACAAATTGGAAACTGAAAACAGTACTTGATAAAAAACAACAACAACAAGAAACGAGTAATTCACCACACCGATAACTAGTAAAACATGCTTTTCCTACAAATTTCCTCCTTATTAGTCAAATTATTTGGAAAACTTGTGGATATTTTCCATTGTGCATTGTTTCCTCCATTTCCATCTTGTTTTTCCGCAGTGAAGAGCCTCAGTTTTGAACTTGTGTAATAAAATTAAACTATAGAAATTATGAATTTTGCTTTGAGAGTTGAGAGCGTCAATAGTCAATAGTAAATATTAAATATAATTTTGAGTGGAGCATTGAAAATTGAACAATGATGAGCATCTGTTTACAGTATCCATACAACATACAACATTTTGAGTAAACAAGGTGCAAAGAAAAGTAATACAACATTTGATATGTGCATGAAAGTATGATGACACTTTTCGTATTATTATTCTTAATTCGCAAACATCAAGCATCAAGTTACCTTTCATATGAATATATTTAAAAATTGTAACAATCATTGTTCTGTGTGGAGTTTTGAGTTTTGAGTATTGACCATGGAAAGTACAAAATATAAAAGTAGTAAGTCAATTTTATAGATATGTTTGTGTTTGGCCATTGTGCAGATGAAGAAAAAGATGAGTTGTATCATTTCTTTAGCTAATTTGAGCCCATGTAAAATACATATATACATTTCTGTATGTCGTTAGTTCTTGCTCTTCTGCTTTTTATTCTATTCGTTTAAGTGTTTAGGACGAGAGGACAAAGAAGAAGTAGCAGATAAAATCTTCTCTTCTGCATCGTTGATATGTACTTTGTAATATCTATAGTCTATAGTACATGATGCAATAGAGCACACGTAACATGTGTAAATAATAATAATAATAGTAATAATAAGTTGTGAAGAGGAAAGAGACTACCTGATGCTTTTATGCATGTGCACGTCTAATTGGTACTTATTTCTCTGCAGGGCAAAATGAGAAGAAAAGTCAGAAGCAAATAAAATAAAACTAACGACTGACTTGTGAGCCCCGAATATGAAATACAAAATACAAAGACTCTTCCTCACAAGAGTAAACAGTAATACTCTTTACTATATAAAATATAATAATATAATATAATTGAAGAGAAACATTGTACATTGCATAATACTGTATGGAGTATGGATCAACTGGGAGATGTTCTGCTACGAATTGTCTTTACATCGTACATTACAGTACAGTATAGTGCAGATGTCTTATTACTTGTTCAATTTCCATGTTTTGAGTCACAAAACTCTGGATTCAACTCAAGACTCAAGTCAAGTCAAGTCAAGATGAGTCCAACAATTTAAATAATGGCTTGGCAATTGTGGGTGTCTCTCTGCCGTCAAGATAATCACTGTCCAAACTCAAACTCCAAACTCAAACTCCCAAATTGAAAGCTGAAAAGTTCCTCACAGTACATACTACATACTACATACAGTAGGCAGTAGACAGTTGCAGTTGTGTGATGAGTCCAAACTCATAAGACCAAATAAAGCTAACTCAGCGGAAAAAATGAGTTGTGTAAAGTACTTATTATTATTTCATTTTTTTTGCTTTCTGGTCACTAATAAAAAAAATTGATTCACTTTTTGGTTTTGAATTTTTGAGGACTGAACTCAAAGTTATGTACTCCATACTCAATTCCTCATGTGCACAATTTCAGCAGCAAAATTTGAGTAAGGGTTATTCAATGAGAATTTGAAGTATGTGATGTTTTATGAAATTTTACGACATTTATTTGCAAGGAGGAAGAAAGCGAGTGTAGAGTGTAAGGAAGGAGATTAGACCTTTAGCTGTCTTTGTCTTTGTCTGTGTACTGTGTACACATCAGTGAATAAGAATATGAACATACGAGTCCACCAAAAGAGTCACACGAACGTATAAAATGTCATAAAACATGTACAGTCTTCACACATGCACACATTTTATCGGACATTGTTCAAAACCTGCACAATTTCATATTTCATGCATCAGCACTCACGTGACATTACGATTACTTTTGCAGCACAATTATCCACAAATTACTTTGCTGATTCTTGATGTACTCGGCGTACAAAATTAGTTCATCCTAAAAAATGCAAAATACTGCAAAGTTTGTCTCCTGTCTACCAATTGCCATATTAATATAGTAAGTAGACTATATACTGTAGACTTTGTGCGTAGACCAAAAGAATATAAAAGAATTTTAGTCCGTTCTTTAAATTCTATTTGCCGTCTTATACCGTCAACCGTCCTTTTCCAATTTTCCGTACCAGGTAAAAACATTTTATTAATGATTCATAGTTGAAAATGGTTTTTTGTCGAATCAATAATAATAATGTACACAACAAACGAATGAATGAATCGAAATTATCAAAAAATGAACCGCATACGGGAATACCTTATGATTGCGCCATTGACATTTGACAAGCAGCCATGTTGATGTTGATTTTGATATGGATGTTGATGTAAAACAGGTCTATAAAATGTCTACGTTTTCCTACTCTTGACTCTGCAGTTGTACATTGATATTTTATAGTCTATTATATATAGTCGACGTTTTATCATGCCTTTCACCACATTAAATCAAACATCAAACCTCCACCATTCCATACTTAAAAGGGAGAAAATCTCCCTTTCCATCTGTAATAATTAATACTGATATTTATGCACGCATTTGCTGTCTTTTCTGTAGTTTCTAGAATCTAGAAGATCCAATCCAAATGCACAATGCACCATGTATTGCATTTCATGCTACAGATTGCATGTTTTGTCTTTAGGAAAGAAATGATTTTTCTCTCTTCATACTTCATACATGACGGTCAGTTGTCCGTCGTCAGTTGTCAGTTACTGTTCGTGTGAATAAATGACAAGACAGCTGAATTCATTATCTATAATGAAATAATGATAATTTTCTCCACCAAGTTCTCCTCAAGTTGAACCGAGGAAGAGAAAGGCGTTATCTAGAATCTATCATCTAGAATCTAGAACCTAGGAACAAAAAGAAAGAAAACAGGAGAAAATATACGAAACTCGTGGAAAAGTGTAAATAAACGGAAGTAAAATACACCCGAGAAAAATTATGATGGACGGGACCCAAAAAATGTCACTCAAACTCAAAATGACATCTAAACTCTGAAGACTGAAGGCTTCTCATTTCTAATGAAAAAATGAATTAACCAATCAATAATTTAGTGTTGTCTTGAGTCTTGAGCACGTGAGCACATGAACAGAGCGTTTATTCTGCGTTGAATATTGAATATTGAGAAGCGATGCTTTTGCATCTGATATCTTATTATTATGAATAAAAGGATACACCCTGTTACATGAAAGTTGAGACTCTCGTTTTTTTGAGCTCCTGTAGAAACAGTAAATGTTGGGAAGGTGCTGATTTTTTCCGTAATGAAGGGCATGATGACACAACTTATCCGTGCCCCAAAACTTTCAGAAGCGAAGTTGTTTGGCCTTACTGAATTTTTTCCGAAAATCCGCTGTTACATGAAAGTTGAGACAAAATGACCACCTTTC
>JAQGBH010003578.1:0-19409 GCA_034698265.1 Sminthurinus aureus
CTTTTGATATCGATATATGTGAACGGTCCCTGAACCTGTTGCTATATTTCCTATGAATTTTACCTACAGAAGACTCAAAATATTCTAAAATATCTAAATACAAGTTTTACAATTTAAATATACAATACAATTTTAAGAAAAAAGGTTATGAACGCGTAAGCCTTCTAAAATACACTTGCCTAAACTCGGAAAGGGGACTTAAAATGTAAGTAAATAAATAAACAACTCGAGTTAAGAATATGTAGATGTAAATTACATTTTCTTGCGTACTCAAGTCTCGAGGGCATTGGAATTTTCCCTTGTGTTTAATTTTAATCCAGTGAAAGGTTCCCTTTTCCTTTTTCCTTCTTCTATAATATTATTACATTTCTTAATATATTTTTTTCTACGTTTATAGTTCCAAGTCTCATGCTTGGTACCTAGTTGTGTGTCTTTACTTCAAAATTTTTCCTCTGGTTCTAGCATAAAAAGTTTGTCTTATTTGTTTTAATTTTCATCAGTCATTTGTCATTTTAGTTTAGTATTAATCCTTTGGACAGTGATATACACCAACACATTATATTTTTTGATATTTCTCTAAAGGTTTCACCACAGAGTTAAGAATTAAAAGCTAGTACATTTTTAATTACTATCAACAATGGATGAAAAGAGGAAGAGAGCTATACCATCAACAAACAATAACTATAAAGACAATCTTCCGGTTTCTAAAGTAAGTATAAATAAGGCTACTTTATATAATTCTAAATATTTTTTTATTTGTAATTCTTAAATAATGAAAATTCCAATGCAAAACAAACATTCTTGGAATTATGAATTTTTGTAGAATGTAGAATGTAGAATATAAAAGTACAGTTTGTAGTGTGTTGGTTTAGTAAAATGAGACATTATTTCATTTTGACATTTCTTTAAACTATGATAATATGATTGAACAGAGAACCAAAGGGCATCCAAAATACCCGGAAGGAAATGAAGTTGAAAATCCTAATAACCGGACTTTAGATCCACTTCGAATAGAATGTGTACGTAAAAATAATAGCAAAACATAAAACAAAAACCATTTTTCGTCTGTTCATCAAAATTGACCTGTACATTTTATATTTTATGTTTTATCTATGTGCAAATTTAGATTGTGAGTAAAATCCTTTCATTCCTCTCAGTTCCTGACATAAAAACTTGTCGAAACTTGTCCACTCTTTGGGCAGCTGAAGGGCGGCGGATCCTACTGCAAAAATCCTACATCCGTCCAAAAATCCCGAGGGAAGTTCTTGAGGATGAATCCAATGGTAAGGCATCAGCCTTGTTGAGTCTCACTGATGCAGAGTCCAGCTTAAAGAAACTGAGTTTGAAAGTCATTGACTCACGTGAAGTTTCCAACATGCTCCGAGTGGCTCCTTCTCTTGCTGGAAGAATCTCCATGCTCCAATTCCAAGTGCCCGAGTATTACAGCGGTCACACTTGTACACAAAAGCTACTTGATACTCTATTCAAACTCCCCAATTTAGAAATATTGGATACGGAAACTCTCAATCTGAGTCCGAATCAAACCTGCTATACAGAGTTTGTGAGGAAGGGTACAAAAGAGGAGAAGAGGAGCAAGACAAAATTCCAGGCTTTACTGGAGAAACTGGCTGGTTTAAAGGAGATTCGTCTCAGCTTCACCCTAGAGGGCACCACCTTTGCTCACTACCTCCCCCATCTTGATAAATTGAGGGCAATCAGTCAAGTCAAAATCCTCTATGAGAGAAGAACAATGGCACCCATTGATATCAGAAATCTTGCTTTGTGCACCACCTACTGGAAAAATCTGCAAAGTTTGTCCTGGGATCTGGATCGAACTATTGACAAAAGACTTGTCCGCCAATTTTTTCTCAAACTATCTGGACAATTGAAAAACCTTCAACTGCTGGGAAATATGGATCTTCCGACAAATCGTATGAATAATAATAATAATAATAACAATGGTAATGGTAATGGCTCGGACCTGGAACCATGGGAAGACAACTGGTATCTTCCGGTCCACATGGAAAATCTTGAGGAACTCACCATCCGACATGGAAATTTTGAGACGATTGCTGTTGCTCTTCGGCTGCCAAAGTTGAAAAAATTGATCTTGTTCTACATTGAAAGTGGGTGGTCTGAAAAGGTTCAACAATGGGAAAATCATTCCTCCGCCAATGGAAGAAAACTCCAGAGTTCAAGTATTATCGAAGTTGATCTAGTTCATTCCGTCCCGGCCTGTTGCTCGGTCGTTTTAACTGGAGAACTTTGGCCACAGGTAAAAGTTTGGAGTGTCTTTGCTCGGAAATTCACATTGTTTCCTAATAAAAATCAACTCTTTGGACACTGGAAAAATCTCGAGATGCTCGAAAGACTGGAACTGGATCTCTCTGATATGTCCAAAGTCTCAAATGCCTATCATATTTGGTTGACTGGAGTTAAATGTCCAGAAAATTATGAAACTGGAATGGTGCTTGTTAAATATTACAATTCTAATTCTCACGGAAAAACAACTTTACTTCGAGATTTGTCAAGTGAGCTCATTTTTCCCTGTTTGTTTTATCTTTTCGAGTTTTGAGAAAAAATTGTTTTAAAACTGCTATTCTTTTTGTTTCAATTTTGCAGATTTGAAAAGCCTAATTATTCGAGGGTCAAAGGATGATGGTGGAAGAATCGTCGGTGACTTTTTAATTTACAATTGTTTTCAGTTTATGAAAAATCTTCAGTCGCTACATTTTTATGATCCACAGGTAAATTCAATACAAAATTGTTCTATATATTTTTCCTGTGGTTTTATCTACATTTTTATGACACCAGTAAAATAATAATGCTCAACATTAATTATTGTTTTAATGATAATATTATATTTTTGTACTCTCTTTGTTTCCATAGTTTTCCAACACAGGTCTAGCGTACTTGAGACGGGAACTTGGCAGTCACGTTGCTATCGTTATTGAAAATGATACGTAATAAATTGTTCCATATCAAAATAACAAGTCATGTGAAAAATTACAAAAGTTACCTTTAGTGACAATTCCAGTCTTTACTTTATGCTGTAAAACAAATTGCCCAAACTTTTACTACTACTTTTATTATGTGTCTATAAAATAAAACATTTTGGCATTTTTCTACTGTATCAAAGCATTCCAAAGAAGAATAAAAACTTTTAAAGTGGATATATGATAAAAAAAAACTGTCCGTATTATTTACGTACTAAAATAAACAAATGTATTTTTAAACAGTCACGTTTTTATTTTTTTTAACGCTTTTTCATTCAACTTTATTCAATAATAAACGATTTTCAATCATTTTTCATATCTCGTTCAGCTTTAAAACTTCAAAACGCATAGCTTAACCACCAAAGTACTTTTGAATTTTGAACGGTTCCGTATTTCAATTTTCCTTTAAGGGCAGGCAAAACTTGAACGGTTTTAAGAAATGACACAAACGCCATTTGCCGCACTTGGGCAAGCTTGTGCAAGTACTTGCTCACTCTTGCTTACGAGGCCGAAAGTGCTAGAATAAAAAACAAGAAAAAGTAAAAAACCTGTGTATAATATTTCATTAATTTTTTTACAGCTTTTAATTGCTCCAAATTTCAAATTTCAATGCTATCGTAAATCGTAATTTACCTTCGTGATCCGCTCAAGTTTTGATCCGTTTCTACAAACCAAGTGATTGCGCACAAGATAGAACCTACTTGTCCCAGTCTATGGTTGCTCTCAGCTGGTGGAAGTGTATCACAAAGCTCCTTTTGGACCTTTTTACAGTTGGTTCTTTCTGCACACAGGATCTGTTTGGCAGACCTCACAGCGTCACCAATTAGCGGAAGTTTGTGAATAAGCCCTACAACTTTGTCCGTGGATGCTACAACAGTCAAAAATCAAATTTTGGAGCTATAATTATATTCGTATACGTTGGAATCCTGATTCAAAATCAAATCCAAGTAAATTTTGAAAGTGGTTTGATTTTTATCTACAAGTTCTTACCGACGCAAGTTTCATAATTTGAGCATGCAATGGTTTGGTTGCTTTCAATTTTCTCTGCAGTTACTGGATCGGTAGCGTCTGTCTCGTCACTGCCCTTTTCCCAAGTCACATGACAAACTACCTTCATCTCAATAGAACCATTTGCCTGCATATGAGTTTTACATATGTCTCGTTGCGCCTTCCGACAATTACTTTGGTAAGCACAAATGGACTTGTCCAGCTCAAATTTGGGCGCATCTGGTCCAAGGTCTGCGGTTTTGATTGTCGTTTTGATCTTTTCCCGAATCCCCATGCATCGTTGATATTCTTCACACGCTTTTCCCTGATCAACATGTCCCGTCACCTTCAACTGAGAAAGAGCTAGAGGATACAGAAAAACTGTGAAAATCCCCACCACAGAAAAAACCCTCCACATTTTGCTCGACATTTCGAGATGTTGAATTGAATTAATTGAATTTTGCTGGTGACTGCAACCTTTTATTCACCTTAGTACAAAAACTAACAGTAAATTAGTAAAAGTTGTTACTTGTCCTTGAAGTACACAATGCCAGATGTCCGTTCACAGGAAACAGCGTCAAATATCTTAGATGCAACTTATTTCCTATTGTAATTACTCGTGAAGCGTGAAATACCTGTAAAACACACTAGTCAAATTCTTTTACTTTTCTTTGTCGGCTTATGAAATCCTTTTTGAACGCGGTGTTTGCATTTAAACTATTTTTTAATGGACAAAAGTGGATGAGATTACACACGAGTTTTCTTAAACAATTCAATGAGTTGAGAAATATGAAGCATGAAAAATATTATGAAAATTCCGCAGTTCCTTCCATAAAATTATCCATTTAGTATTTAATATCGTGAACGCACAACTGGTGTATAATAATAATAACAATAAAAATAATTTTAAATAATTTTCTGGCTTATTGTACATTTAAGAGTAAACGGTTTTTTTTTTTTTCAAATAGAAATTATCAAGAAAAAGATTCAGAAAAACTTTTAAATTTCAAACTTTGGCGCCCAAACGGTTGAAGGAAACTGAATCTAAAAGGTTGAACGTTGAGCGGTTTTTTTTGAACCTTTTTCTTTATAATTTCAGTATGAAAAATGAAAATAAAAATGTGTTTGCTCTTCTTAAGTTCCATTCCAATCGTGGTAAAATCCCCAGTAGCCCATATTAAATATCATGAATGAAAGTGGAAAGGCAACCCGAGAAAACTTGTCAATAATGTTGACATCCTTTCGTATATCCGGAATAAGTTTCTCCATAGCTTTTGCATTTTTCCTCAGGGTCTGTACAAATTTCCTTTGTTTCCATGGAACTTTTGGTCGTTTGGGAGGGGCGTATGAGAATGAGGATGAGGGGGATGGACCTGAAGGACTCACATACAAATTTTGAGCACCCGGACCAAGAAGTCCATGAGGATGATGAGGATGAGGTCCGACAATACCGGAAAGACCCGAGAAACTTGTACTCCTTGGAATTCTACTGAGAGGACTTGGACTTGGGAATCTTGAATCTGGACGCTCCAAATTCAAATCTGTCTCCAGCACATGAATTGTGTACAAGGGATCGGAATCCGATCCGTCAGAAGGAGGAGCAGGACGACGCACATTCTTATCTCGTTCTTTCCCTTGGAGACCAACCACTTCCAGTGCTGACCTTTTCAATGACTTTTGATTCGGGTCTTTTGGTTTACTTATTTCAATTTTTGGGGTTTTTGGAACGGGTGGTTTTATTATTTTCTTCTCCCAATAAGTATTATTCACAGCGGCAAACTCCAGGAGAGCCGCAAACACAAAGACAAAACACATTACTAAATAAATGTCGATGGCTTTCACATAAGAAATTCGGGGTAGGGAAGCGCGAACAGCTGTTTGAATTTTTGAAAAAAACAACAAATGACAAATTAGATTATTTTTCCTTTGTAAAAAATAAAAAATTAGAACTTAGAACCACGCAGTCAAAAGTATCTTTAGCCGAACTTAAGAACTTAATATTAAATATTTTACTCACAGCTTGAAAGTGTAGTCATTGTCAACACAGTCGTTATTCCTAAAGTTACTCGAGCTGCTGTCACTTCTAAAAAAATAATAATTTCAATATTATTTTGTTAATCCATTTTCTTCACAAATTTTTTAAAATTTTATCGGTTTTAATCTACAAAATCAAAATGAACATGAATTTTCATGAATTTACCGTGATTGATCCAAAATGAAATCCACGACAGCATTACAATTAAAATGGAGCTGTACAAATCAAAATCAATAAAATTAGTTGACTATTTTGATTTTTGGTTCATTTTTTATTATTGAAATACAGTAATAATAATTGTAGCTTTAAAATTAATTGTAAATTGAAACGAGCTGAAACTAAACCTACGGAAGATATGTTTGAAAAACAAAGTAGGAAGTTTCTCTCGTCATGGAGAAGGAAAGAGAAAGTCGTTGATAGCTTCCCGTGGCTAAAACAACAAGAAAAAATAAACACGCTTAAAGTTTAAAGTTTGAAGGCGTTGTTTAATTTTAACCCTCAAAACTCAAAATGATTAGTAATAGAGTAATGTATAGTCAATAGTGAAGGAGGACTGATGGTTTCTTGTTTCTTGTTGTATTTACCAAGTTCTACTATTCTGTCGTTTGTGCCAAAAGCTGTGATGATGAATTGAGGCGGTTTGACTCTCTCAACACCCACATCCGTCTCACCTTTCCAATACATCACCTAGACATAACACACAACATAGAGAAACAGAAAAAAACATTATTTTTCGTACATCTATCATTAATTATGTGTCTGAAAACTAACAACCAATTGGAAATTGGAAAATCACCTACCACATCCTGAGTCGTGTATCCATAACTTTCAATTTCAACGGTGCAGTTTTGCTGATCCAAGGGATAGTAGTGCAAGTCAAAATTACAGGAGAGGGTCGTCGTGAATCGCATCCCGTACATTATGCTCCCGTCTCCATGCAGACGCACCATTTTATTCTTCTCCGTTACATCATGAAGAAAACTACGGCATCACATTTTACATACAAAAAACAGTTGTACTTTAAAATCTTAGACTATAGATTATAGATACAAAATTCTGAAGAAAAAAAAACATACCTCTGTTTGTCATTGGCAAAAAAGGTATCTGAAATAAAAATGAATGAAATTTGATCACATGTCTTTTTTTTGGTAGTAAACATGAAAAATTCATTGATTTTTCTGTAACTTGTAACTTTGATCTTTCTCGGTTTTAAAATTTTGAGGACTGAATAGTGAATGAGATTCGGCTGTTTGTGAGCGCCACATGAGACGCCACGCGTGTAATGTGTAGTGTTTAATGCGTAACATATAGAACGGAATTGACATTTAATGCTACTTGAACAGGATTTACAACACCTCATTTCCATTTCAATCGCATATCATTTCATGTCTTTTCATAGAGAAAATGAGCCAGAGAAAACATAATCGTAAAATTTCATTTTAATTTCCTGTGTTTTACACCAAAAAAAACGGGTTACAAATCTTATTATGCAAGAAAAACGTGTTAAACGCTGTAAACAACTCAGGACTCTAGACTCTAGACTCAAAACTCAAAATAATCTACTCAATGCTCAATACTCAATACTCAATGGATCCGTCATAAAAATGATAACTTTGAATCAGATTAAATGGACATAAAATCAAAATTTTTTACAACATCCCAGCATTTTTTTGTCCCTACTTTGAAACGTTTATTACGGTGTTAGACATTTTAAGGAGCGTTCCTATTTTTAGTCTCATGCCTCTTTTTATCGAAATTCGAAAAGCAAAAATAGAAAGAACAAAGTATAAAATTGATGGGAAATACTAATGACTAAATTTAGAAGAGAAACGTAGCCAAAGAACATTTCCTGCAGGACAAGTAAGAAAAAGAGAGGAGAAAACCAACCTGGGACCCAAATCCGCTCTGCAAATTCGTGAGACAGAACCAACATTTCGTCATTTGTGGAAAATGCAAGACGTTCATCTTTCTGAAAGACGGACCAAATAACAACAACAAACAAAGCATCATTTTCAGACTGTAGTTTAAATCTTGAAATTTTAGTGTTTGGAGAATTGAAAGAGACAGTCGAGAGTCGAGAGTAAAATTGTTGGGATCTGGAATCCCAAAGGATAGATAATTTCATCTACTCACCCAGTACTGGTTGAGATACAGCGTGATTGTGTAGTCCATGTTGACTTCACTCACTTTTAAAAAATTATCTGGGTGCATGTAAATAAAATGAGACAATTGTATAAAAATAAAAGTGGAAATCTGGCATTGTGTATCATACACATGACAATATATTGCAGTGTTGAATGTTGGATGTGGAATATGAATTTTTCTTCGCTTACCTAAGAGCACCTCAATACCGATGTAGAGAGCGTCCCCTTTACGACATCAGTCACGGTTCAACGTTCAACAAACCAAGTCGAACCAGATGTGCAAATTGAGAATTGAGAGTGTGGATTGGATTCGGAATTTTGGGATTTAAAAATAAGGTACAAGAGCGTAGATACATGTACATGAAAACAGAGAAAAAGAAAAAAAAGTGGTTTTTAAACACCATTTTGCACTCTTACACGTGTGATTTTGCATGGAATTGCAATTTAAACGTCCATGTGAAAACGTTTAGCAAACTTGCACATTCATCACCATAATATTTAATACACTTGATTAAAACATGTCAAAAATATGTCTACAGATGAAATGAAAAAAATGTAACTTACCACCAAAACCCGGGCGAAGTCTCTCATCGTATGTTTTTAGTATATTAGCAATCGTCTCTGTCACATCCGTTTCAGGTTTGTCCAAATACCATCTGTCACTTTCATCCATGGTCAATCTGAAACAAATAAGAAGTATTAAAATCATATAATATTGTAGGTTTTAGATATTATATTGTAAAAGGTAAAAGATGAAATTCTTCCTACTGTCTCATTTTTAATACATACTCTGCAAGTTATAATAAATTCAAAACTGAAAAAAAAACATGAAAGTACAGGAAACTCTAAGTGGTCTGATAAGATTTATATCTCGCAGAAGCCGCTTACTTACAAAAGTTTCATCCATGTCGACAAAAAACTGCAGTCAATATTTAGAATTTAGAATAAAAAAAATTGGCATACGCTTGAATTGCCTCAAAATTCAAACTTAGGGCTTGACTAAAGACGAAAGTATGATATTATCCTATGATGTGTACATTTCTTTTATACTTTCAACTGTAAACTATGTCTAATATATTTTCGCCGTGGGACTCATTTTACTCCCTTTTTCTACAAGAAACAGAACAAGAGTAATGGAAATATTATGTAATATTCAATACTCGAGACTTGAGACTTTTCCCTTTTATTTTTCTACATGGTTCAACTAGACACTAGACACTAGAGACCAGAGACCAGAGACATTATGATTTACCGGTATTCAACATTCAGGATTTAAGATTGGAGACTCGAGAAAGTAGTATTTATTTACATGAGAGCAAAGACTTATGGTAACGACAGACGCATCCCCATAATTCACATTTAACATTTAACATTCTACGTGAATCTGCAATATGCAATCTGCAAACGTATGTACATGTGAAATGGAAATGAAAGGAGAAACAGCAATTTTCTGTTTGTCACCTTGTCTAAAAAATCCTACAAGAGACATTTTACTTGAAAATACTGTAAAAGTAGTCAGTGTTGACGGTTTAAAATTTAAAGTTTAAAGTAGAGAAACAAAAACGGAAAGGAATAGAGGATGACGACAGAAAAATAGACTCAACATCAAACTCCAAGCACCAAACATTAAACACCAAGAATGAAGAATCAAGCATCGAGAATCAAGATGCTTTTGGTTCTTGCATCTGAATTTGGCTTGGATTTTGGTGAAATATCACTTGTAAATGGTTATTTGGATTTGAACAATTTTTCTCAATTCTCAAGAGTAGTTTAAAAATTGACTTGCTTCAAAACAAAGCAAAACATTCAGGAACGTTCATTAACAGTAGAATGTTTTTTTGTTCTCTCTCTAATAATGATGTTGGTCTGGTTTCTGGTATTTGGTCTACTGTGATTGTATTTTTGCACCAAAGTATTTTAGCATGTAATAACTTTATTATTTTTTGCTCTTCTTGTCATGTTTTGGACGCAAATTCTTTACGTTCCTTCCGTCTCTGTATTCTACACTCTACACTCTACACTGCAGACTACACACTGTAAACTGTGGATTGTGGATTCTAGATTCTAGATTTTAGATTGTATTTAGATTGTGTAACGAAGAAGAAGGAAAAGACAACTCTCAATTTCTAAAGGAATCCCACGCGTCGTTCCACTGGATACAACTCACTACACAACGTCTCTTCCTCTCCGCATTATATTGTTGTCTCCATTTTTCATCCAATGTGCGGTCCGTCTATAGTCTATGTACTTTGTACCAACTTGAATCTACAACTCAACATGTACTTAGCAATCGTCCCAATTTTCTATTTCCAAAGACCAAGCCAAAAATCAAAAACGCTACTCAACACTCATACACTGCGGTACATACTTATACATATGTACATTGTACAATGTATTTAAATTAATATGCACACTTTTGTACAGGTTGAAGGAACCGAAACCGAAACTAACTTTTGACGGTACAATTTATCATTTTACTATAAAAAGTTTTTGAAATAAGGATTTTTTGTACTCATACTGGTGACTGGGTACAAGGTACAAGATATTATGGTAATATGAAATGTAGATTTATCATTGGAAATTGGAATCTTATTTTAAAAATTTATCCAGATTCCAGATCCAGTTGACTTGACGTGTTTTATCAGTACATGTTTGTTTGATGTTGGATGAAGGAGAAAGTGAAGCAGATCCAAAGATAATATAATAAAAGGATAATGATGGATATAAATAATGAAAAATGGATGGGCTGGAGTCATTATATTATAGTTGAAGAAGAGTGTAGTGTGCAGTGTACAGAGTGCAATGTACATGTACCTTCTGTGTCTCTCTACACTCTAGACTCTAGACTCTAGACTCGTGAATTAAAGCAATTAAGAAAGGAGAAATTTACGACTAGACACTGCAAGTTAGACACTAGACTCTTGGCTCTTGCATTTTGACTACCACAACTAAAAAACTAAGACAGTGTACATATAATGTACAAAGAAAAGTAGAGGAAAGAGGAAGAGGATCATAAATTACATGTAGTCAAGACTCAAGTCTCAAGAGTCAAGAGAACATACGAACACGAGTTTCAAATTTGAGTGTGATATTTTATAAAAGTGAATTAGATGGGAAATGTCTTTTGTGTAGGTGTTTATTATCATTATTATTCCTACAATTAGGATGTGTACTCTCTCTCTTTCTCTTTTTTCTTTTGTCTGTCCTGTCTCCCTCGTGCCTCGTGACAAGAGACGAGAGGAGAGAGAAGGAAATGTATGGTTAAAAAATAGGTATATTATTTTGAATAAATAAAAGTGGAGGGGAGGCAACTGTACAGAAATTATTACCGTTTGACTCCACCTCCTCCTCAATTCTCAATTCTCAATTCAACCTTCTACCTTTTCCATTCTTCTTCCTTCAAATTCTACAGCTACCAATTTACAATTTACAAATGTACGAGCAGTTAGTTAGACAATAACCTGACATCGTGACTTTTCATGGTTTTCAAAATTCGAACGTCTTTTTCAAAAAAAAAATATCAGAAAAACATACATCTTTTGTAATCCGAGTTCCAACAGGTGGAAGCTAATTGTAAATGCGAGTATTTTCAGAGTGTACATGTACTTGTATGTGTAATTTGTTAAGCTATCTACTTAACACTGCCAACTTAATAATAAACAAATCGAATTGAGATTATTATTATCACTGCATTTTGAATTAGTGAATGGATTATGGTTAGTCTTGATTCTGGATGGAAATGTGAAAGTACATTTTTTCAGAATCAAGACCTGTTTCACTATTCACAATCAACTTTTGTTACTCATTTCTCATCCTGCTTTGTTCAACTTGGAGAATACATTTTTATATTATTATTTTGCCATTCATTCTTCCGATGATAGACTTTGGCAGTTGTCCAGAGAATTTTTCTTTGTCTGTATATACTTGTCGTACTTACTGTGACTTAGTGACTAGTCAGTAAATAGTAGAGAAGATCCTTACGCTTTTATGTGCATACTGCCTACATTTTCCATGCATTCATATTGTACGTTCTGTTCTATTGTTTCACTCCTGTAATTTTGAAGAGTGATGTTAAACAAAAAACCTATTTGAACAATACGTGAAAGCTCAAGACTCAAGACTCAAGAGTCAAGACAAAGAAGAGACCAAAACATGTATGCGACAAGCTAAGAAATTACAAAGTGCGACTCAATTTACATTCATGTTTCAACTTGGCTTGACATTATGATTCAATGACTTTATTATTCTTCGCATTCTTCCGGTGCTTGTATTGTGTGTACATATTGTGTGTACATATTGTGTGTAGCGTGTAGTGTGTAGAACGTATCGAGTGTAGCCATTCAACTTGAAAATATTTCACAACGTGTTTGCTTGATGAGCTACAAAACTGATTTACGAACAGTCAAATTGAGCTGCATACTGCATAATCCTCTGATACTATCAACTACAATACATGCTGTGAACTATAAAGAATTGTTATTGTCTCATCATCATCATTACAACATTTCATCTTCTCATTAGCAGATTTGTCTTGTACAGCTGTAAAAATTTAGATTTAAATGGCCCAATAGTTTGTGTTTCAACGTAATTTGATCTAAACAAAAATGGAAACTGCAGTTTCCAATTCCAAGCAACATGTTGTTTGATATGGTTGTAAAATATTTAAAAAACAGCAAAATATATTAGGACTCAACTTGAACTGATTTTACTCACCCTGTGGCTGAGAGGAGGAGCAGAGGGACGATGAAAAGAGAATTGGAATTGGAGGCAGGAAAAATGACCCACATCCTTTCTTATTATTATTATGGCGACGATGGTGATGATGATTATGATATTGCCTGTCTCTTTTTTCCGTCTCCAACAGATGAGCAATCTTGCCAACTTGCTCTATTCTTGTCTTTATGAATAAATGATATTTTGACTTTGTTCTCCTTCCACACATGAAAAATTAACACTCACACTTTGTATCTCCGTCTCCGTCATTTTTCTATAATATTTTAAAAACTTCACTAATGACACAAACAGATGACTTTTCTGATTCTGCTGGTCATTTTTTAATTTAACACGATATATAGAATCGTAGATTCACTGTTAACTTTTAAATCCACGAATCCTTTTCTGAGGTAAAATCCATGGCACTAATGAAAATCATTTTCCTTTGGTTTGGTTTGGTTTGGTTTGATCTGGGGAGACAAGAATAAAGTGAACAGAAGTGAATCAGACTTGGGAAAATTTCACTCACACGTGGAAATCACTGATGCTCATTTCTTTACACTTTACACACACCAAAATATTACAAAATTACAACATACGGTCCTCTTTACTCTTTCTATGTATCTAGTATCTACTCGAATAGGAATGCGGAATGAAGCTGAGACTGAATTTGAATCTGTGTCTGTATCAAAGTCAGCAAGAGATTTGGAGATGGAAATAGTTGAATGGTTAAAAATGGCAAGCCGGAATTATGCTGTGCTGTGTTGTGAAAAAATGTCGGTTTTAATTCAGACTCGGCTCCTGAGAGTTGAGAGTTGAAAGTAAGGTAAATGGCTTGATTTACATCTTGCATCGCTTTCTATTTCAAAGGATAACTACAAATGTGTGTGTAGTGTGTACAGAACAGAGAGCACAGAGTGTCTATAGAAAGTACCTGTACACTGTACACTGTACGCGGTTTCACGTCATTCCTCTTTTCACCATTGAATTGTGACCTGTGGCTTCTTGTTCTCACAATTTCTGTTCATCTTACAAATAAATCTTGATGCTACTCCTTTAAGCTGAATCCTGATCCCAAGTCGATGTTGAAATGAAGAGAAACAGGAAGAAAAAGTTGTATGTAGTCCGTTTTGTGTTTTGAGTTTTAAGTTTTGAGTCTAGGTGAATCAGACTGTTTTGTGTCTTGTGTCTTGTATTATCTATCTCAGACTGATGTGTGTTTGTGTGTAAGAGTGTGGAGTTGCTGAAACTGATTGTGAGTTTACAGTTCTGAGTTTACAATCTATAGCAGACAGCAGCAGCCCACCTAAAAACTTTTTGCACGCTCAAAGTAAAGGAACATGACTTGGCTTCACCAAGTGCTCCTCTACTGTACTGTCTTCTGCCTTCTGCCTTCTGTATTCATAGACACATGAATATTCATACATGAAGATTCTCCTGTTGCTCCTGATATGATGAGACAAACATGGCACACAACCGCACCGCATACCCGCACACTCACACTCACACTTACAATCAACTCTCGCCTAAAAAATTCTCCTAACGAGATCATGGATTTCAACCTCACTCTCACTCACTTTCTTCTCTTTTCTGCCTCCATCTTCTTTTACTATATGTGTGTAATGAAGAGGAGCTGATTCTGATTCTGATTTGGATTCGGATTCGGATTCAGGTTCTGGTTGTAGTTCTCCGATGCTGTTGCTGATTTGGGTACTGATGTGGTATAGATACATGCACAAAATACATATAATATAAGATCATGTGTGTGTGTGGATGTGACTGTATCTATTTGTGCTCTGTTCTGTTTTATCCTTTTAACGAAGGGAGCGATGAAAAAGGCAAAGCAAAAACACACGGTTGACTCTATTCTCTAAACTCCAAACACTAAACTCGGAGCTGAGAGTCAATAGCTAAGCGAACCGAAGCACTTTTTTTTCACCGTTTTCATCTTTTCCTCATACCTAAAAACATTTGGCATCTAATTCACTCCATCATTACTCTTCTCTCTTTATCTCCGTCGTCATCTCCTACATTCACTCTGTACTATACACTCTGTACTCTGCACTCGATACTGTCCTAAACACTAAACACTGAACACTGAACACTGCACGTTGAGCTTTTTACAAAGCCAATTCAAAATTCAATGTCCTACATGAAAAAAGACACGGAGGAATGTCATTCACAAAACAAATTAACTAAACACAAAACTGCACCGCACTAAACACCACACACATTACACGGATTTTGTAAACTTGGTAATTAAATCCTTTTTAAAAAATCTTGGACAAGATGTTTTAAATAGTAAAAATACACCAAAAAACTTGGATGCACAATGCAACAAATGTCAATTCCAATCGCCAATCACCAATTTTTGAAAGGATCAAAAATCTGTATGTTGAATGTTAAGGGTTTGAGCATTAAATGTCTAATGGCTTTTGAGTTTTGAGAGCGGAGAGACGCGAGGAATTTGTATTTTGTTTGTGGTGAATATCTTTGCTCTAAACTCTAAACTCTAAACTCGGCACTTAAATAAACGGTGCGAGTGTGGTGTGGTGTGGAGATTGGAGATGGAAGACGAAGGTAAATATAAAAGCGACGGAAGAGCGAAAAGTATACCGGCAATGTTCAATGTACGAAGCAAAGCAAGCCAAGTCAAGATGTGGAAAGGATTGTAAAATGAAAATGAAAACGAAAAGGAAAAGTCTCTGGCAGCCAGACAATTTTTCTCTCTTCCTTCTTTAACATCGAGTGTGAATTGTGAATTGTGAATTGTGAATATTTTCTTCTTAACTCAAACCAATCCAATTTAATTCACTTTTGTCTCTTTTTTCCTTGTGTCTTGTGATGTGCACACTGTACACAATTTACACTGCACATTGTACACGTACTTTTCAATTTGTATCAAAATACAAAATAAGTGAATAACAGAATGAGAAAGAATAAAAAATTCTTGTTCGTCTAATCTCATTATCATTATTATTATTGTGACTGGCGATTAGGATTAGGATTAGTTTCGATTCAAAGTTGATTTCACCATCGTCAGTGTTGTTATCCAATTCAAAATTCAAAATTCAAAAGTTCTCAAGTTCTCAAGTTTCCATCAAAATGTATTAGTTGCATTTATTTAATCTAAATACTTGTGCCTTGTGCATACAAAATACTCGAGCATCTCTCTTCTCTTCTTCTCGTCGTTTTGTCTGTTTCTGTTTCTAATCGAGAATTGAGATAATAATCATAAAAGCTGTAACAACACCCATATTTTCCACTTAAATAGCTACTTAAGTCTGTGACTGTGTGTGGTGTCTGGTGTGTGGTGCCATTATGATAATGCGGTCGTCGTCATCGTTGTGTTGGTGGTGGCTCAATCCTCCAAAAGACGCTAGTTGCAATGGCAACAGCAATTCAAAATCAACATCAACATCAACATATTCTTCAATCATTCAAATACTTTTTGGACTTGTTCTCATCCTTCTCGTCCCGAGTGGAGACTGCCAACAGTTTCGATACAATAAACAGCTATCCAAAGAAGTAACAACACTTTTAGACAGTTTACTCCACGAGGATAAATACGATCGAAGATTCCGACCGAGTTTTGGAGGCGAGCATAATTAACATGATAATTACGCTTTTCACCACTCTTCTACATTCTACATTCTAGACATTTTGAACATGTGAACGAGTGATGATTGAGTAGTTGTTGAATACTAACAAACTGTTTTGGTGTTTGGTGTTGATTGATTCTCCTAAAAATTGTTGTGGGTGGATCACTATCAACTATCAGCTATCGCCTTTTATCTCTACGCGAAATCTTGTCTTTTTAGCAATATTATCTGCAGCGGGAATCGGACTCAGAATGAAAGAAAAGGCGGTGCTTGTTTGTCCTTGTTAATCTGACCATTTTTCTCCTATCCGGTTTATCACGAATTCAGAATCAAGAATAATTTCAGATGACAAGAGACAACATGTAAAATAGCATGCGGTTTTATATTTAGTATGTAAAGTGTAGCATGTAGCATGTGTGTCTAGTGTCTAGTGTCTAGGTGGAATGTGGATTTCTTAGGTTCTTGCTTGGATTCCGTTTTCTTATCATGGAAATTTGTCAGATGCATGACCAAGTCTCTTTTTCCTCGTCTTTTTTTTCTCTTCTTTCATGTGAGACTAAAATAGCAAGCGCTCCTTTGAACAAGCACGAGCTTGCCAAAAAAACAAAAAGTAGTAGATATGTATCTTTGTACAGTGTGTAATGGATACGAGTTTTAGGTTTCACCGTTCACCGTGTTTTGTGTGGCGTGGGGTGAAATTTTAAATGAAATGTGCATGTGAAAAATGAAAATTAGCAAAATCTTTTAAACTGTATCTGTTTTCTGTGTGCATCTTTGTTGTGTTTTGTGTTGCGATCTGTGTGATGAATCATCACTGATGATGTTCTCGGTCTCTATTTTCTATAGATTTTAGATTCTAGATTCTCAATTACGCGATGACAGAATCACACCGTTTTGTAACCGCTTGTTTGTTTTTGCCTTGGAAGAATTGACACTCCACGTTCCATTTGGACATTTGACACTCCTAAAACATTTCTACATGTCTACGTTTCAATTTCAAATGTCAATCGTAAATACTGGAATATGAACTTACTTTATCTTTAAAAATACAGGGCCTCCAGCTCAGATACAAATCAACATGTATATCAAGGTGCGACAAAGGACAAGTAGACAAACTTCTTTATGCCAAGATTTTTATTGACAACTTTAAATGTAATTGATGTAATCGATTTAAATGTTTTTTTATAGTCATTAGGACCAATTTCAGAGACGGAGGAGGATTTTGTGATGGATCTCTATTTTAGACAAATGTGGACTGACAGTCGACTCCGATTCAATGCGAGTAGTGGACTCACAGAATTCTCACTCAATTGGCTCTTTTTGGTACTTTTTTCAAAGTTTTTGTGCATATTTTTTTACATTACTTTTTTCAAATATTACATGTTTTTTAACGTGTATCATGTGAAATTTTGCAGGAGAAAGTTTGGAAGCCTGATACTTATTTTGTAAGTTGACTTGAACAAAAATATTAAATACAGAATACAGCGGTTAATATTATTGTTCTTTAAAAATGGAACAACAAATGACATGTCAGTGTATTATGTTTTTAAAGGTGAACGGGAAAAAATCCTATCTTCATAGCATCACAGTCCCAAATAAATTTCTAAGGCTGAGACAAGACGGATTTTTAACTTATTCAATGAGGTCCGGCAGTTTTCTTACCCTTTTAATATCAATTTCATCAAGAAATCAAGAATTTTACGTTTAAAATGCACTTCTTTTTTCATATGATTCAGATTGACAATAAAAGCATCTTGTTTCATGCACCTGAGAAAGTTCCCTTTGGACTCACAGTCCTGTCCATTAGAAATGGGTAGCTATGGTTACAGCAGTAACGATGTGACTTACGCCTGGTCGAAATCCAGTGCAAATCCAGTGGGTAAAGAAGAAGGTGAGAGGATTCAATTTTCAATTCATTGCCTTTTCTAATTCTAATATCAAAGATCAAATTCATAATCCGTAATTTCATTAATAACAACTTTTCTGTATTTTTCAGGTGTAAATTTAGCTCAGTATGATTTAGTGGATATCAAGACAACAGAAGAGATTCGGTTGTCCAGCCGTAGAGATAATTTTTCAGTGATTGCGGTCCATTTTCATTTAAAAAGAGCCACTGGTTTCTATTTACTGCAAGTTTATGTCCCATGGTAAGTCAAAAGTCAAAAGTTGAAATTTGAAAGCAACAAGCCCGCTAAAATGATAAATTATGAAAAATCAAAGAAAAATGTAAAATTTTAGTTTAATTTTTATATTAGAGTAAGTTGGGTTTCCTTTCGACCGAATTGGCAACAAAAAATTAATTTAATTTTTTTGATATTTTTATAAAATACTAGAGCGAATTCTAAGACTTTTGACCCCTATATCATACCCCTATCACCTAAGGGTGACCCACAGGACCCAATTGAAAAATGGCGAAAACGCTGTTTTAGCTTGACTTGGAGGTTCCACCATTTCCACAGTTTTTAACTTTTTTCACTTTTGTCAACGGATTCTAAGAGGCATTTATCTAAACTATTGGAACAGATTTTGCCCGCCGAAAAATTCGCACAAATGCGCCGCCTGTGCGATTTTTTGTGTACACGCCTAATTGAACTATTTTAATCGGCTATAAAATTACAAGATTTGAATTCTAATAAATAAAAACAACCCTATCAGATGCAGAAAGTAATTCTGAGTCGATTGGTCCCCATAAATATTTGATTTACCGCCCCATGAGCCCTTAAAACATCATTTTTTGGTTTTTGAACCCCATTTACAAACTTGATTTCCATTTTGAACCCTCAGTCAAGAACTTTACAACAGTTTTCCAGTATCAGACTTGTTGCAAATGCCATATGCTTCAAAATGAGCTGCCCCACATTGTCCTAGGTCAAATACTTTGGGCACTGTGACCAAAAATGTGGGATGAGGTCAAAATCGAAAAATCAGGGGT
>JAQGBH010003579.1:0-19409 GCA_034698265.1 Sminthurinus aureus
ATCAACAACCGCTTGTAGAATAATGGAATGAAACAATTTGTAGTTGAAGTAATCTGGTCCATTCTCAAGAGGTGTTACAATAGAAATATGCGAGCCATCAATACTGGCAGCTGTATCAGGAAAGTCCCATTTTTAGAAAAAAGTATTTGCAGCTTCTTGTTGTTGTTCAACAGCGTGAGTTGTTTTAAATAGACAGGTATCATTGCTTCAAAAAACTCATTCATAATGTTGCACACTGAACTTGGTGAGATTCCTTAAGTATCACCGATTACTTTCAAATCAGCTCCAGATTTGAATACACATAAAGCAGAAACTAGACGAATTTTTGGACTAATACATTCTCAAAGAGATGAAATTTTTGTTGAAAAGGGTTTAATATTGTTTAATATTTGATTAAATGTATTTTTTAGCATTCGAAAGTGACGAAAAAAATACCATCTGGTCTTGTAAATACATCTGTAAGTAAATTTTGATTACGATCAAACCACCATGCACGACGAATAATAACTCGACCAAAGTCCTTTATTTCACCTAAATGTAATAACAGAGCTCTTAAACGACGTTTTTTTAATAATGATTTATTTTTATGATCCCTTTTTAGTAAAATGTGACTGATGATTGCATAGAGCCACCCGTACCCGTATATCACTATCTTATACAATTTTATAAATATGCATGTTGAGTTTTTTCACGTCAGCAAAACAAAAGTGCGCAAAATTTTGAACAAAAGATAAGCATAGCTTATCATTTAAAGACGAGCTCACATTAGCATAACTTTTTATTTACCTACCTTCTATGGGATACGAACCTAGAAATATATACATATAAATACAGCAACACATAAAACGTTTTAACCATTCCACTAATGTGAGCTCTCTAGACAACAACACTTTTTTCTCCTTTATATTAAAATGTATCAAGATAAACATAGACATGGGTACTATAACCCTGAAAGTATTTCTAGCTTTGGTGGGATTAATAGAACTCAACAAAAATTCCCCTATTTAAAAGAAGGTAAAATCTTAAACTTCTTACAAAAACAAGAAACGTATACAAAACACAAGTTTACGAGAAACCACTTTATACGGAGAAAGGTTATGTCACCCGGTTTGAATTATTTGCGGGAAGCTGATCTAATTGACGTTCAAAACATTTCACGGCAAAATAAAGGAGTTAAATTTCTTCTGTGTGTTATAGATGTTTTGAGTCGTTATGCCTATGTTCTTCCACTAAAAAATAAAACTGGGCAAGAAGTTACAAATGCTTCTTCTAAAATCATTAATTCAGAAAGAAAACCCACCTAGCTCGAAACCGATGAAGGTAAGGAATTTTTTAACAAAACCTTTCAACATTTATTGGAGGAAAACAAAATTGGACATTACCATACATATTCTAAGCTTGGAGCATCAGTTGTAGAAAGGTTCAACCAAACTTTATTGTCTCGAATATCTAAATATTTTACAGCTACAAGAAAGAAAAGATACATTGACAATTTAGATGAATTCGTTCATTCATATAATAATTCAAAACATCGAATTATCAAAATGACTCCAAGTAGCATAACCAAGTACATCGAAATGGATTGCTGGTTAAATTCATATAAAGATCTAATAAATAGAAAGTTGGAAACAAAACCAGCCTTTCGTGTGAATGATATAGTCCGAGTACAAAGAAAAAAAGCTCAATGGGAAAAGGGATATACACAACGATTTAGCGATGATTTATTTTATGTAAACGAAATAATACCTGGATATCCTTTTGTATACAGAGTGAGTAATTCTAAAAACGTTGTTGAAAGTAAATTATATTATGCCGCTGAACTTTCAAAAGTTCGAGGTCTAGAGACTGAGAAGTAAATCTCTCTCAGTTTCAGTTTATGTTCAAAAACTATAACATGTCGTTCTTTGTCTATTTACCATGGCAGGCATCGTCTCATTATTTTATGGACAAAACAACATCTAACTTTAAAGTAAAGCTTCCCACTTACTTACAATTTCATACAAAATGTATGGAAGTCGCTTTAGTTGAAATAAGTAACATCCCACTAATAAAAAATGAAAGCAGTTACTTTGCTAAAAAACCAAGTAAAGTTTTTGTAAATTGTGATATAATAGAACCACAGATTTATGGAAGTTCTTTCGTTCCACTTTTACGATTAGTTCATTTCTCTGAGAATGAATCATCTACACATGTGACTTATGACTCACCACATTACGTTCCGATTGCAAGAAGTGCGATCAGCACTATTCAAATTCAGCTCCTTGACGATCAACAACAACTCTTAGATCTAGAAAGTTCATCTTCAGAGAAACTTCTTCTTACACTACACTTTAGGCAAAAAAATTAATTTTTTCTCGTAAAAAATGTTTCAACAACATAACAAGGACGTTACAACTGACGATAAGCAATTTCATCATCCCTGTGGAATTATAGTAGCAGGTAAACGATAGTTTAAATTAAATTTGAGATTTAATTTTATTACATGTATTTAATGTTTAGTATTTAATTTACAAATTGTACTACTTCTAATCTTTGATACAGGTCAGAGTCAATCTGGAAAAACTACTCTAGTTTGTAAAATTTTAAAAGATCCAGCTTCATATTTTAATACACCTCCTGAGTACATTGCTTTAAGCTATGCAGAAAATCAAAGCGCATATGATGAACTTAGAAAAGATTTACCTCATGTTGATTTTGTGAAAGGACTGACATTTAACTTACAAGAGAATAAGCGTAATCTCATCGTTATTGATGATCAGATGAGTAACAGTGTGAATGATTCTATTATTCATTGGTTTTTTACCCAGGGAATTCATCATAAAAATGTATCCGTGATTTTATTGAGCCAGAGCTTATACCCTAAAGGTAAATTTTCTGTTGATATTAGACGTAATACAAATTATCTCATAACTATGAAATCTCCTACTTTTACACGATCTATGATTGATCTAAATTCACAATGGTTTACGCATCACCCTAAATTTCTTACAAGTGCCTACAATGATAGCACATGCTGGAGCATACTCATATTTAATAGTAGATGTACATCCTAAAAGTGATGATGCATTACGAGTACGAACAGGAATTTTTCCTGGGGAGAACTATATTATTTATTCTCCCTTAACATGATTTACGTTGTAGATGTTCAGGGATTTGTTGTGCAAAACATTTTTATAGTTAAAGAATTTGCTTGTGCCTCTACAGAAGACTGTATAGTTCAACACTGTACGTTTTTACCTCCATTTCATTGGCGACTCTTAACAAGTAAAGACAAAAGAACTGTAAGTTATTGTGAAAAGCGCTTACATTTAATTCAATGGTCTTACGGTTCAGAACCATATTCAAGTCTAACTAAAAACATAGTGCAACGTTTTGAGAATGGAGATATCGTGTACGTAAAAGGAATACAAAAATTCAATTATTTGAAAAGTTTATTACCAAAAGAAATAGAAGTGAAAAACCTACAATCTTTTAACTGTGCATGTCTTGTGAAAAACTTAAAAAACTCCTGTATAATACATAATAATAAAAAGACTATTTATTGTGCAGTTCGTAAAGTAAAAGAGCTTATACTATTTTTAGAACATTTAGTCTAATGGAAGATGAAATCATGTGTTGAAAGAAATTTGAGCTTTATAACAGACATTAATAAGGCTTCAGCTTATAAAAGAAAAAAACTAATTAAAAGTGCTAGTGAAGATAATATTCTAGCATTAAAGGATATTGGGCATAATTTATTGCATGGTAAAATAGAAGCAGCAAAATCTCAAAAGCTTAATCGATATAAAAAAAGTATACGTCAATTTGTGAAAAATAAATTATCCCTTAGATCTAAGAAAAATCTACTAATTCAGAAAGGAGGCTTCCTTCCATTAATGACTGGACCCTTTTTAGCAACCTTAGGAACTATATCAGGAAACTTAGTAACAGCTTGCAGAATTTAAAGCATGAGTAAGCGCATGAAACTAATAAGTGAAGATGAATATCAAACGTTAAAGACTCAAAAGGTTGACATACCACGTGAAACACAAGTGTTGACATTTAATGATACAAACACATCAGCAAAAGAGGTTTTAGAATCTGATACAATTCCTGATGATATAAAACTACAACTATACAGCTCATTTTTAAAGTACTTGACAGAAAATTACAAGAATGTCGTCCCATCTATAGTAAGTACGCTGACAGCAAATAACTTGAATTTATCTAATTTAATTCCAAGTGTAAAAAATATCCCAGATATTGTAAACAATGATCTGAGTCTTTCTCAATCAGATTTAACTACATCTTCATTATCACCTTCTGATATAGATTTTTTAAAATTAATACCACTATCATCTAAGAAAAATGCAACATTTAAAAAAGAATAGTCAGTTTATATTTTGGGATAGTCTTGGAAGGATCGCATTTAACAAAGGACCTTGGAGTAGTGGTACTAATGTAACAGACTTAATAAATGCAGCAATGCGTCCAAATCTTAAGTTCGACAAAAATTCAGGTCCGATTGGTTTTACGAGATTTAAAGCTGCCCTTAAGAATTCAAATGTTCCATTATCCATACTTACTCCCAAAGTTCGTCAAGAAATAATAGACTTAGGGGAACCTACATCTCATACATCCTCCAGACAAGCAACTCGCACAAGTACAGCTGCAAGTCTTGGGTGGGAAAGTTTAAGTTCAGATCAATTAACTCACGTGATTCCGGAAGAAGAATTAGAAGAAGGAGAGATTTTACCATAAATGCATCGTAACATAGATATATTTAGTCCTATACCAGTTACACAACTAGACCAGTTATTTAGAAGCGCATTCAATCCTTCTCTTGGTAGACCAGAACATAGAACAAAAAACATGAATTCTGTATCTAAACACAAGACAGAGGTTCAAAGCCTTCCAATTGAATTTCTTGATAAGTCATCTTTTGAGTCACGTCGAAAAACATTTGATAAGAAATGGCCACATACTGCTTCCCTACCCCCAGACCTCATGGCTCGTGCAGGATTTTTCTATTCTGGTTCTGGAGATGAAGTTAAGTGCTTTTGTTGTAGATTGCGTGACTGGGCTCCTAATTTTGATCCATTAGTTGAACATGGTGTTAATGCACCAAACAGTTCCTACCGTAAAATGTACACATGGCGGAAAAGCATTCCCAACTCTATGACTCATCTTAAGAGAACAAATGTAAGTTTCAAGTTATTGATGTTTTATTTAGGTTTCAGTATTAAATGTCATTTAATTAATTATTTTCTATTGATTTTTCAGAATGATTTGAATACTCTTCAGGAGCGGTATCGTGAACTAGTGGTGAGTAAAATTACCTAAATTTTAGCTACATATTTAATTACTTTATTATGAACCTTTTTAATTAAAGTTATAATCATATTATTATTATTTTCAGACATTCTTTTCGGAAGTTCAACCAAAGGTGCTCAAGGATTTTAAACCCACTGCATTCTTTACCGCATTCAACCAAGGTAGAAATTTATTTTTGCGAAGCATTTCAAATATGAAATCATTTATTATCATGAGTTTGTTCATCCTAATATCCCTACTTATCTTACTTCTTTAAGGCATTGAAGGAGTAAAAGCAAAACTCAAGGATGACTTGTGTAAAATATGCTTAGAAGAAGAGGCGATCTGTCTTATGCTGCCATGTGGTCATCTCTCATACTGTGCAACTTGTATTGCTACACAAAATACTTGTGTGATTTGTAGAAAGTCTCATCATTCAATGGTTAAAGTATACAAGTCTTAAATAATATTTATGTAAGCAATTGATAAATAAGAAGAATAATGCTAGAGTATTAAAACATTGCCTTTGCGTAAATAAGATCCAGATATAATTTTATGCTTACTTTAAATAATAGTTTAAAAACAGTGACCCATTTTAAGTATTTTAATAAGTATGTGCAATTAAATTTACATGTTAATGTAGTCTTACGTAATGAATAATAATATGAAACGAATTATAAACGTATGCAATATTTATGAATCGAATTATAAACGCATGAAATATTTATGAATCGAAATATAAACGTATGTTATATTTATGAAACGAATTATAAACGTATGCAATAATTATGAACCTGATTATAAACAAATGTCATATTTATGAAACGAATTATAAACCTATGAAATATTTATGAAACGATTTATAAACGTATACAAATATTTAACACATGTCTTACACATTAATATAATATAATTCATGACTCATTATAAGAAAATTCAATAAAACTCCTAATGTATCAAAACAAACATACGAGATTCTAACTCATTTAAATTTTACTCATACGTTTTCAATGTGTTTTGAATTCCATGAGGTGCTTGATAAGGGGAAAAAAATACATGCACTCAGTATTGTAGCTGTGATTGTAAGCCTAACATGGAGATGAAAGACCATTATTTATTCAATCATGATGTTTATCATAAAAATCTCGAAAATTTGATAACCAAGAACAATAAGGTTAGTGTAAATATTAATGGTGGAAATAGATATCTGCCTCCACCTCAAATAGGAAAAGGATTTGGAACTAGTACTTCAGTTAGTAGACATTTATATGTTCTATCTCCACATGTCTCTGTTGAACGCTCTCCAAATCAAGTACTTGTGAGAGTAGACGAAGCAGATCTTGATCAAGTTACAAAAGTTTCACCACAAACTGGGAAAGGTATTTGTATACGTAAACCTGAAGTTATATTAACACCAATTTCTAGCAAACGTCTAAAAGTGGAAAAGGTTAAAAAACGAAGTAAAAAAGAATTAAAAAAAGAATTAAAAAAAGAAAAGGTAACATTAAGTCAAAACTTGACATTTTCTCGTGATGTCTCTAAGAGAAAATTCTGCACCTGCTCTACGAAGCCAAGTTGATCTTTTTAGTCTACCATATACAGACACAAGTGTAGATTTTAATTTGTATTGTAATATTTCCCCAACTGTGAATATTCAAGATTCGAATGCTAACCTAGAATTTAGAATTCCTGGAAATTCGAGTAAGTATTTGGACCTACGTGATACTTTTTTATATATTCGAGCAAAAGTTGTAGACTCTAACGGAGCGGATTTTAAAGCAAGTGAACCCATAAGTACTACAAATTTGTTTATGCATTCTCTCTTCTCAAATCTTGACATTTCAATTAAGAATAAAATATTCTCAACTACCAATAACATGTATGCTTACAAAGCCTATCTTGAACACCTGTTTTCATATGGTAGTGATTATAACAAATCTCAAGGAGAATGTGCTATGTTTTATCCTGATACAAACAACTTTTCAATGGATAATCATAATACTGGCTTCCAAACAAGGAGACACAGGATTCAAAATTCAAAAACTTTTGAATTAATTGATAAACTACATATGGATATAGGTTCTCAAAGCAGATATATGTTAAATGATACAGATATGAATATTACTCTCACTCGTTCTTCAGATGCTTTTTCGCTTTGTTCTACAGCAGAAAAAAATTCAGATCCACTTTTACCACCAACAACAAGAACTGCGCAAGTCAAACTATTAGAAGCAACACTCTTTGTGAAAAAACAAGTTTTGTACCCAAGTATCATTTTAGCACATCAGCGACTATTGGAAAGCAACCACAATGAAAAATATCCTTTTCGAAGAACAGATGTAAAATACTTTACACTACCCGCAGGTAATCAAGCCTTCAGTGAATCTAATATTACTCTGCATACTGTACCATCTCGTGTGATTTTAGGATTTGTATCATGTAAGGCATTTAATGGTGATTTCAATGAAGCACCTTTTAATTTTCAACATTTTAATGTGAACTATTTGGAACTGTGGGTAAACAATTTTCTACAACCAATTCGTGCATATCGTATGGACTTCGACAACAATCAATATTTATTGCCATATTATATGCTTTTCAATGCTGTTGGAGTTGCAGGTCAAAACGCTGGATTAGAAATTACTCCCGCATCATTCCCTATGGGATATTGTCTATTTGCTTTTGATGTAAACCAAGGAATAGACACAGAAAACACGCTAACTCTAGATAAAACAGGTAGTATACGAATAGAACTCAGATTTAGCAAGCCTCTTAGCGAGGCAGCAACCTGTATCTGTTTTACAGAACATCAAACTATTTTAGAGGTCGATAAATATCGTGAATTTTCTCTACATTAATGAATACTATTGAGCTTCAATCCTTACTTCTACAGCTGATACATCATAATAAAAGTCAAATAGCTGTAATTGCTAGCAATGAGCTGAAGAATATTACAAAAGAGAATTTCTATGCAATAGTTAACAATGAAAAATCCGACCACTCTGGACAGCACTGGGTTGCATTTTTTAAGAAAGGCAAAAGATTTGAGTTTTTTGACAGCTTTGGTATGCCCATAAAATTTTATGGAAATTTATTTGAAAACTTTATACGCAAACATGGAGGAAGGGTGAGAATGAATATGCTTCAACTTCAGTCAAATGATAGTGTGGTATGCGGACAGTTTGCATTATATTTTTTAACTTGTATGGATAATGGTTTGAGTTTTAATGATTTTTTAAATTTATTTTCTCCTGAAAAGTTACATGCAAATGATGATATTGTACAGAATTTTTTTGAAAATGTGAAGAGTTTGCTTCATGACAATATTAATTTATGCTCATGTATTTTGAAATCAAAGTGTAAACAAACATGTGTGAAAAGAATTGCAAATAAATAAATCAATTTTAACATGTAAATGATATTTGTTTATTTCCATGATTTTATTTTTAAGTGTTACATAACATTTCATTTCATATTTCATTTTACATTTAATTTCATATTTAATTTTAAAATTAATTACATATTTAATTTCATGTTTCATTTTACATTTCATTTCATATTTCATTTAATAATTTCATATTAATTTTTGTTTTGTATAATATTCAATGTTTTTTCATAAATTATTGCTGATTATTTATATTTCAAATAAGAAATTTATTATTTAACTTAACCTAATCTTAACAATATATTATTCTATACTATACCCCAATATTTATTCTTTTATAAGTGTATAATGGTTAAAGGCTTTAGTATTTATACCATCATCATCAATTACTCGCTTTCTATCGAAAGCCTGTAGACTAATTCGACTCACATCCATAGAATATAGAACCTGTGCTTGAGAGCGTATTGTCGTAGAAGTTGTTCTGAACCTATTCTGACTAAATAATTGATCCTTAAATAGATCATGATGCAACACTTTACTTATCGTTGGTTTAGGTGTACCTTTACAAGCTACTTGTCTCTTACCTGTACTATCCATTGAGTACATTTTTGCGCACAAACCTACGAACTCGATACCAATTTTACCTTCAAGTTCATCCTTAAACTTCAATGGACATTTCTCATTGTGTTTAGAAAAAAGAAAATGGTCAGGATCATAGTTACTTGTATCAAATTCATCAAGATGATTTTGTATATCTTTATAGACATCTTCTGTGTGAATAAGAACTAACAATGAGGCTGTGTCCGTTGCGAGAAGCTCACAAGTGTTATGATCATACCATTCCATTAGCTTATTATAATAAAAATTATACATGAACAACTTACTTATGTCAAGTATGCTTGCCCCTGTATATATTGGTTTATTTAGACAAGCTTGACCTCTGTTCAAAACAAAATAGACAAGCTCATCATCAAGTATCTCCGATTTAACTAAATTAGCCTTGGAACTATACCTTAATGCTTGTTCTAATTTGTAAGCTAATGTAACATTAACTTTTTTTCGTTGATTTTGCATTGATCGTCCAAAATTAGCATTTATTGCTAATTTATGACGTTCAGATTCCAGTTTAGTTTTAGCATGTAGTCTTTGCTTAGTAGCATACTCAACAAATGGTTTCATCCACGCTCTCTGTTTAAATTTTAAAATTTTAATGTACTTTGTAACTTTTAAACCTTGTTTAATATAAAATTTTAAATTACGATAGTGAACAACATAATTTTCTCTATAACCTACATGTGCAATGAGACGATGAGTTTTCTCAGAGAAAACAGTTTTACCTCCTTCTTCTTTACTATAATGTTCAAGCAAATGCTTTTGCCAGTCTCCTAACATGGGAAATGTGACCTGCATTCTTTCAGGACAAAGTGGGCATTATGCTTTTCGTGTAACTCTTTACCATACTCAAGATTAACTTCAAGAAAGTAGCCATATTCACCTACAATATCATCTTCTTCTATTTTTTCTATATCAAAATTAGCAACTTCAGAATCACTTAAAAATTCAAAATCTGATACTGGTAGAGGTTCCATCATAGCTTTTCCGTACAAAGAATTACAGTCAAGATCCATTAAATAAGTTGTAGGTTTTTTCTGATCATAATCAGGAAGATATGGATTATTTGCTTTGGCATATCGTTTAGAAATTTGACTCAATCCTCCCTTCACGGCCCGCTCCATAAAGATATACTTATCAATATCAGTTAACAGCTCTAACTCTACATTGGTCATTAACAGACATGAATCCCAGGACCACCCAGGAAGACTGAAATAATGCACAGGGTCAAGCTTAAACTCCTTCATACAAAACGTTCGGAAATCTTCAAAAATACATGACAACTGACAAACATCCCTAAGAACATAAGTATCATGCATATCCCCCATTGTCTTACAATTAAATGCATTACAAACGTTTTTTGCATGCTTATAATCATCTTCAGAAATGTGTGTCTGCGTTAATTGATTATAAAAGTCTATTTCATTTGGTAATTTTTGCTCATCGAATTTTTCAAAAGAATTCATGTAGTCATATGGATAAATTCCCTTTTTAGATAAAAGATTTATTTTATTTCTATCACTTTCAAAAACCTGATGCATGATATCAAATACTCTACGTTTCTCTTCTTCTGTTGTGTATGATTCTAATAAACCTTTCATTAATTTTTCTTGACTTGCAACCAAGAATTGACATGCATCAATGAAGTAAAAATTATCACAGATGATTGAAGTTATTTTTTCAGAAGAACCACTCGGAATTATATGCATAGTGTTTGTGTCTTGATACTTTTTGAACCCGAAAATGACAAGATGAGAATCGTAACCTTTAAAATTTTGTATGACAACTGGTAACTTTCTCTGCTGTTTATAGTTAAGATTACAAACAACATGAGCTGCACCTCTATATTTCCCTGTCCTATGACAATGATCAAGAACTCTTTCTTCACCCAACTCCTCCTCACAGATGTGGCAATGTGTTGCAGTTGTGAAATCTATTTCATCTTCTTCCGTTACTTATTCCGTTACTATAGCATCAACCTCAGTGTTGAAAGCTGTCTCAACTATTTTACCCCATCGATCAACATGTTCAAAAAATACATCTATACAATCCTCACCCCTATATACAATCTTATCAACTACTTGTCCATCATCTCTGATAACCATTAAACAAAAACCACAAGGTACATGAACTTGCTTTTTGTTTTTCATATCTACAGGTTTTAATACACACTCAAAGTCACTATAAGCGCAATATCCAGCCTTTAATTTATTACCATATTGTGTGAATTTTAATGTTGGTTTTATACCATCTTTAATTTTTGGTACATATACTTTTTGTGTTAAAAAATTCTTGCAACTTTTGATATGATCAGAAATGTCAATGCTAGAACTGAAACTATGCAAACAATTAAAACACAACTGCCTAGCTGCACAATTATGTTTTCCTAACACTAAACGATTGATGTCTTTAATTCCACAATAGTGAGCTTCTTTTTCATTTTTATTTATTTTTAGTAAATTAATGGTTTTGAAATCTGTATAATTGAAAGAAGAAATTCTAATAGGATAAACTTTATCCATGTAGTCATAACCAAAAACATTCACAGCAATATTATTTAAATTCTCAAATTTAATAATGTTACAAAGTGACATCGGAAACCATTCTTCTTTCCAAGTATATCGAGATTCAAAAGGAAAATAAGAAGAAATGCGATTGGAATTATTTTGAACGGGATGTAACATACTTAGTATTGCCCATTTAAAACAATAAACGTCATTATTATGCACATTAATTACACATCTTTTCTTTTTAATTTCTTCTGGTAAAGGAATAAAGCATGCAGGTAATGATGCAACATACTTATTGACTTTTAAATCTATTCCCAATACTAAATTCAAAGTCCATCCACTTCCATAACGTGAATAAACATCAACTTGCTCTTCAACTTGTGACAAACCTGCTTCTAAGTTTTCATCAATTTTCAAACTATTTAAATAAATCTTTTCGTACGTGTTAAAATAGCGCTCACAATATTCTATTGAATTATTAGATGTACTTCTCTCAAAACGTAAAAGAAAAATGACTTGAGCTTTAATATTATAATACTTTTCTAAAGATTGATTTAAAATTAATTTAATGTCCCTCTGCAAATACTTAAAAATATCCTGAATCGTGAAAAAATGTAATTTTTCAGCTTTATGCCAGTTAACCTCATATCTATACCTTGCTAAATAACCACCAAATGCTTTACGTATATTAAACTTGCCAGGTGATATAGTTTTATTTATATTGTAACCTATTTGTGCTTTCGATCTATTTGATCGCTCATGGCCCTTGTAATGAACTTCCAAAACTGACCTTGTAGAGAAATCACGATGACAAAGACGGCATTGATGAGTGGTTTTGATGTGCTGCTCCAGTTGTTGATGATTCTTGAAAATACGGGCACAGAATTCACAGCAAAATGATGTTCTCTTCCAGCGACGGTAGAACATGGGTTGATGAATTCTCTTGATATGAAACTTCAAATAGGGAAGGGTTGAATAATCCTTGTCACAAATGTTACACACGTGAGCCTCCTATAAAATAAATAAAAAAAAGTAAACCCAACAAAATTAGTTTGCTATAAATTTGAAAAGAAAAAAAGAAAAGAAAAACCTAGCATGGGAATTAATCGTGATAAAAAAACAGAATAAAATAAACATAGTTAACGTACCATCAAATCGAGGTGATTTTCTTCAATGTGGTTTGTGAGTGACTCTGAATCAGGGGATGTTACATCACAATGTAAGCACACATGATGTTTTTTAGCGTGATTAAGCAAATACTCTTGAGTCAAGTATTTTTTCGGACAGTGTGGACATTGATGCTTTGACTGTAATTAAAACAAATTTCCAATACTTTATAAAATAAAATGTGTGAAATTTTAATAAAAAAAAGCACAGAAAATAAATATTCATTGTGAAAGCAAAGAAAAAGAACAAGTAGTTAAACTTACGCCTTTGACATAGTGACGTCGCTTCAAATGTCCCTTGAGATATGAAGCAGAAACAAAAAACCTTGAGCAGGTTAGACATTGCACCTTTGTAATTCTCAGATTCTGTAAAACAAAAAGGACAAAGATTTTTGAAATTAAATTATTTTACATTTCTGATGATGTCCGTAAGTATACTTTGCATACATTTTTATTATAACAGTATAATAAAGCATATCATGTGTGTGTGTGTAATAAATAAATTATTTATTTATTACACACATGATATGCTTTATTATACTGCTATAATAAAAATGTATGTAAAGTATACTCACTGACAAACTCTAAAGCGTGATCCGAAGATCGCTTAAAGCTAAAGACATGTACTTTGTGAGCATTGACTTTACATACATTATACATTACCTCATTTTGGTGACGTAGAGTTTTGTGTAGATTTAAAAATGAAATAATAGAGAGAGAGAGAGAAAGAAAAATTAGTATTATTATTATTATTACTATTACTATTATAACAGTAAACATTCAGTAATGTATGTATATACATTAACAGTATGGGATTATACTAAAATGAAATACTTCGAAAGTATAATAAATCTAAACAGTTGTCAATAAATTTGAAATTACCTTTAAGTGACACCTTTGGTTTATACTGAGAACTGTGGTTGATTCAATGAATCCCCTCGAGATGCTACTTACAACCTAGTACAAAAATATAAATGAGTTTTGAAATAAATGAGTATGTACTTATAAAGATGCATACACATTACATTATAATTCACTAAATGATTTAATGACATATTCGTAATAGAATAATAATAAGAATACATTTGTACAGTATACATTATTAATCACATAATACTGTACATACCTTTTAGTCTATGAGTTGGGTAGTTCCAGTGATCAGAATGATAATTATTTTCATTTTTGTCCGTCTTTTAAACTCAAGCCATTTCAATTCTTCCTAATGTTTCTCATTTACGTATACAGTATACATATATATGTGCGTATGATTATGATAAATACATAGTACAAATGATCACAATTTTAGATTCTGTAAAATCAATAGTATGCAATTCAGCAAAAAGAGAAAATAAAGTAAAATGAAAGTATAGTTAGATAATATCATACATACAGAGGTTAATGCTCACTATTTCCTGTGTATGTGTGTGTGTGTGTGTGTGAATTTTATATTATGCTCAGATGAAATGCTGATGCTAAACTATAACGTACACACATTCTATTATACCGGTATATAAGTATATGTACCAATAGTTGATACTTGATAGTATACACTTGTCGCATTATTTTCAAAGTTATTAAAATATGCAATGTGTCTAAAATACACGTGTAAGAATATTGACCCGATGTTGACAGGATACTGTATTAAAATAAGCAATTCTTAAAATAATGCTGATTTGCATTAGCTGAATTTTCATTTAATCGGAAAAGATGGAGAACTTTTTTCGGGTATAAATACAGAGTGAAAATTAGGGGAAATTCATCAGTCTTCCTCTATCTCTCTAAGAAGCCTCCAAGAAGTACCAAGAAAGTAATGGCCAGTAAGTTATCATTATAAATACATACATCATATGTACTGATTGAAATAAGAGAAAAAATGAAAATTGTTTTTTTGTTTTATTTTATTTATTTTATTTTTTTCAAAATTTTATGAAATAAAATTAATTGTTTCAATTTGCCATTGTTTTATTTTGTTTTACACATTTTAGATCCTAGTGAACACTCAACAGGAGAATATTCCTCCAGCGACGAAGAAGAAATATTTCAGGAGTCTCAAATTCTTTTACCACCTCCACCAGCACCAGTTAAGAAAGGTGATTATCATTATTATTATTATCTTATAAATTATTATATGAAAAGGTATTCACAATTAGTATATTATATATGTATGTATATTCATGTGTATACATGAAAACGAGCAAATCTAACTTATGCATGTGTCTTGTATAATTTTAGTGTCAAAGTATACACGAACAGTAAGTAATACCAGTCAAAGTTCTTCTACTAGTGGGAAACGTGCATCACCTTCCGATGCTAACCCGCCTACAAAAAAGACGAAAGGCGAATGTAAGTATACATACAAAAAAAAATATTCAAACATCATAATATTGTGTGTAATGTAAGTGTTGGTATGTGTATAGTATATTCAAGTAACTTACTTTTTTTTTTTTTCTTTTTCTTTTTTCTTGTTTTATTTCAGCGGGTGATATGGGGTCCACCGCAACAACATCTACAAACCCGCCTGGAACTGGAGACGGGTCTCATCCCATTGGACTTCCCCCTAGTAATGGAGGAGATACTGGACCAGAAGGCAGCTTGGCGGAGATCCTGCAGACTGTTCTGTCCCGGATTGGCTTTAACATCGTTGCACAACCTCAAGTACAACCGATGGCCAACTCGACTCAATCGGAGACCAGCCTACATGAACTTAAACCCAAGACTAAGAAACAGAATGCTGGAGTGGGCGCGGGGACGACTTCAACAACTGGCTCCACAGCTTCCACCTCTGGTCAAGTACGCGCCGGAAAGAAATCTGGAAAGAATACGGGGCCCCTGGCTTCTGTCTTTCAATTGATTGATATGACTCAAGATAATGGAGCTCCAGTTGATGGAATTAAGCCTTATTCAGTTAAATTCTATGATAAGTTTTGTCTTTCACACTATAGAGAACATGGGCGATGGTATATCAAGATCCATTTCGAAGGTGAAAAGTGGGGGATTATTTTCAAAGAGCAGGAAGGTTACTGGGCTTTGAAACGTATTATGACACACTTCGAAACTGAATGTAATTTCGTTCAACACAATTTTTAATTAAAAATTTTTATGTCTAATTCAATGATTTTTTTTTCAGAGAATGCTTGAGATAAAATAATAAATAAAACAAATAGAACAATCTAACAAAAGAAAAAAAATATTAAACATAATTAACTTTACTATTTTTTCAACATTCAATAATTTACTTACATTAAAAATACTTCTCATATTATCTTCTCATAAAAATATTCATTTTCTTTCATCTTATTCTGTCATAAAAATACCCATTTTCTTTTCATATTATTCTTTCATAAAAATGTTTAGTTTATAATCATTTTTTTTCATATGTATGTATGAACATAATTAGCATCCTGTAGATCCAAATCCCGACGCTCCCCGTTTTGTTTCATCCAATGACTAAACAAAACAAAACAAAAACAGAAGCTTGATTTTTAAAATAAAATAAATAAAAATAAATAAAACAAATTATCAAAGTGTTATGTATACATGATACATACAAAAAAATAGTTTTAGATAAAAATTATCACACCTTTACTTCTTCAACTTCCGCGTGTTTTATTTTTTCTAGTATAAGCTGACATATTCTATCTCCCTTTTTAATAGAGCATGTTTTTTTTCCGTGATTGAATAATAAAACCTTTACTTCACCTCTGAAATCTGAATCGACGACGCCAGCTATAAATAATAATAATAAAGAACTGAAAAAAAAGAACAGTTAACAAAAAACACCTTTCATTCACTTGATATATTTTTATGAAAGGATTATTTACCTTAATATTTTTGTATAAATAAAATTAAAATTAAAATCAAATGTAAAACAGTGATGCTTCATTTTACATACCCATGACATTTATTTTATAGTTGAAACTTAACCCTGACCTTGGAGCTAAACGACCATAGGTACCATGAGGAACTTGAACTTGAATTTGAGTAGAAATAGTACATAGTGTATTACATTCTATTTCATACTCACTAGCACTAGAAAAAAAGAAGAAGAAGAATCACATGTAGAGACATGTTTAACATCCGCTAGATATTAGCACTTGTAAATAAAATATTAACAAAAAAAGTTAATAACAACCAAATATATTTTACCTATAAATGTCGTAACCCGCCGAGAATTGTGTAGCTTTTGTTGGTATTGTCCCATCCACTGACATTTTTACCACTTTAAATATTTCACTCTGTTTTTGTTTCTTTGAACTCATTTTACTTTAAAATGTACTGCACAGGTATAATAATACTATGCTCACTATTAAAACTATGATATTACTCTCAACACTTTTATTTTTACACTGAACGTATGATTTTAGTAAAGGAAAAATAATATTACATGTAAATGTTGAATGTGGAGTGAACAACTAAAAATGTACAATGTACAATGTACAATGCATCAAATCGTATATTTTACGCACACCAAAAAATGCTGTTTTAAATTTTGAATCTTATCATCAGATTCCATCACCGAGTTCATCTTAAAAATCTATAGATGGGTGATGGGCAGAGATGGAAATTTTTGGGAATGATTCCGGAATGATTCCCATTCCGCGCCATTCCCATGTATTTCAAATGGGATTTCGTACATAAGGGAATGCATTCCCAAAATTTCCATCTCTGATGATGGGTGACAAAAAACAAAAGACGCTCGTTCATCTTAATGTGTCAGCAAAAGAAACATTGCTCACACATGAGACAGAACCAAGATAAGAGAGAGAAACATTCACGCTCAAAACTCAACATGGGCAGATATAAAAACACATAAGATAGTGATCTACGGGTGGGTGGCTCTATGCAATTATCATGTGACGATGTACAAGAGAAACTAGTTGGTAAAACAACAATGAGTTCATTTTTTTTCCTTTTCCCTATTTCAAAGTATAGTATTAATATCACACGGATTGTTTTGTAGATATAAATGTACTCTTTTATTTGTGTACGTTAAATTTCCGTGTATTTTTACACACTGAAGAATTTGTATAATATTTAATATAGACGATAAATTCATGGAACAAAGTTAATTGGTCAAATTAATTATGTTTTTATTTTTTCGAACTTTGGTTTATGAAATTGAAGTTTACTCGAGGACAATTTTTTGACATTTCTGGGTTTACGCGAGTCAACATAACCAGAGTAAGAAGAGTGTAATGTGAACCTGGAAAAATACATAAAGCTATGTAGATAGCTTTGTGTTATACCTATATACTAGCCTTACCGCGCCACCATGTGGCGGAACACTCTTAAAGCGCTTGCTTAGTAAGCAAAATTCAAATGTCCCGCCAATATTCAAAGTTCCCGCTGAAATTTAAACTTCCCGCCCATATTCAAAGTTCCCGCTAAAATTTTAGCTTCCCGCCAATATTTAAAGTTCCAGCCAGTATTTAAACACTCGGGAACATTCAAGCTAATTTTTAATGCGCAAAAAGTTTTAATTGCGCTGGTATATGACTGAGGTTATGAGCGCAACTTAACAGCGCTTGTTCATGTATGCACGTATATACCTTATATGCATATGTACATACATGTGCATATGCATAACTATATATAAACATGCTAACTGCGTAATTTGCTGTATGTATATACCTTATATGCATATGCACTTGCGTGTGTACATGACCTGACCTGGGATATACCCTAAAAGGTCATCCAGTGACCTCGGTCATGGGTGCAATTATAGGAAAAGGGCACATGCCCTTTCTAATGGTACACTTAATTTCAATCACCGACTTTTTTCGGAACACTTTTCGGACAAACACACACAGACAGAATTAGTGTTTTAGAGAAGTATATGATTCAATATACAGTACATACTACATATTATTCTATTATATTATGATGTGTACAACAAGCAAGCAAGAAAAAACAGCTCAGACCACTTTAACTTGACCAGCTGAAGAAGCAACTTCTACTCAAGATAGCAAACGAGAAACATCAACTCCACACTGAAGAAGTCATAATATTATACTATAGGGTTGGCCCGTGCCTTTGGCACGATTAAATATATGTGTTTTGTATTCGCCTTTAAATACAACAATAGCCTCATTAACTATTCCAGAAGTAAAAAGCCAAATTGATTTTTGAAGCCTACTTGAGACCTTTCATGTACTTATGAACATACAGATATAATTAATCGAGCAATTGCACGTCTGTCTGTCTATGTTCCGAGTTTTGTAGCAGTCAAGAGGGTCCCGGATTGTTTTTATCCCGGAGACTTCCGATATCGTAAAGAATCATTCTATAGCGGAGTCTCACATTGCCCCATATTGATCCCGAGGTCCCGAGTTGGGTTGGGGGGTCAAACGTCACCGAGGAGACCGCGGTCCCTGCGGAAAATCCGTTTCAGACAATTCTAAGACGTCAACTTTTTTTCGGATTTGTTCCGAGTTTTTGACCTCC